>QLTV01001458.1:5068989-5098672 GCA_003457575.1 Thermophis baileyi
GAGAGCAAAAGAGCAAAAAAGGGGGAATGATCTTATCTCAGCTGCTGAGGAGAAACAGGGGAAGAGATCAAGAAACGTTTGCCCAAGAAACAAAATACAGCTTTAACATTATAAAATATAAAGCTATCCCCATGATCTATCTATCTATCTATCTATCTACCCCGTTTCCCCCCAAAATAAGACCTCCCCTGATAATAAGCCCAATCGGGCTTTTGAGTGCATGGCAATAAGGCCAAGCGCTTATTTCAGGGTTCAAAAAAATATAAGACAGGGTCTTATTTTCAGGGAAACACGGTAGGCCACGCCCACCACGCCCACACCCACCCAGCAACTGGACAGAGAACCTCTTGCTAAAAATTTTGAAGCCCACCCCTGCTTGGAAGGCTGGCAAATATGGCAGCACCCGTTCTCCTGGGGTTCTGAAAAGCACTAAGACCTGGTTCTGCTCTCTGGCCAGGAGTTGATGTGGTTGTGGGGGCCTCTGGTTTGTCCCTGTTAATGATTGTTTTAATTGGATTGCCCGCAGTGATGTATATTTTATTGTTTGGTATTTATAAGCCAACGAGCCTCTATGGGAGTGGGCAGCTATATTTAAATATATAATATAGGTGGTCAGAAAATCTCCACCCCTAAACATGTTTCTTTTTCACTACTGTAAAATGCATGTAAGTATGTATACACTGAAACACGCTAATGTGATGTTTAACCACTTTGTGAACTTTTAGTCTAAAACAGGGGTGTCAAACTTGATTTCATTGAGGGCCGCAGCAGGGTTGTGTTTGACCTTGGGGGGCTGGGGTGGGTGTGGCCAGGGTGGGCGTGACCAGCTTGATGTCACTCATTTCGGTGGCGCCTGTGGAGGCCCGAGGGCTCTGCCAGTGAAAATGGGCTCCCGAGCTCCATTTTCGGCTGCGACGGCCTCCTGTAACTCTCTGCCAGCAAAAATGGAGCTCGGGAGGGCTGCACGCAGCCCTCTCGAGGTCTGTTTTCAATGGCAGACGCACTGTGAGCCGGTCCTTCGCTGTTTCGAGGGCAGCCACGCGGGCCAGATCTAAGCACCCCACGGGCTGGATCCAGCCCCCGGGCCTTGAGTTTGACACCCCTGGTCTAAAACATAGTAAGATGTATAGCGTGGCAGGTGCAAAGACACTGAGGTGTTTACAGGAGGGCATTTCACTGCTAAGCTGGTTTCTCATATATCTTGTTTTGCACATGGTTATAAAAGATTTACAAACCAGCCCTTGACCCAGAATACATACCTATTGTCCGGCTCAGGGAGCATGGTGGGTTTACTCCTGTAAGTGTTTACTTTTAATAAACCTTGTGATGATCTCATTAGCTTTTAGCTCCTCTTTCCTGGAAATCTCTCATGGAGGGCATTTACAGTTGGGTATCAAACAGAATGCAAACATCAACTACAGCCAGGAAAATCATTTTGATTTTTCATTTCTGAATAGGAGCGAATATTAAAACTCCACTTGTTAGTAATAGATGGCAAGGGAGGATGGGGGGGGGGGGCAGAAGATTTTTTAAACAAAATATTTTTCAAGGGGATAAGAATAGAAAGTAAGTTTAATGAGCTCTGCTGAATGAAGGTTTGCTCTTTTCCTTCACCTGGGAATCTCATAACATGTTGTACATGTGTTCTTAACAATAATTATATCTGCAATGCAGCCAAAAGAAATTATAAACACAATTCTACACCCCCATTCTCTACTGTTGTTTTTGGACTACAGGGCAGGCAAGCAAGGATTGTTGGAATACTTGTCATTCTCATGAGTTTAACAACCCGAGACTCAGTTAGAAAGTTCCCCAGCTTGGGCAGGGAAAGTATCATTTGGATCAAATGAAGGATTGTCCTTTGTAGATGTATCAGCTGACCCTGTTGTTAGGTAGAGTAAGGCAGTGTCCTCAGATGGAAAATCCTTGGAGGTAGCAGCAAGATATATGGGGAGGAAAACTTGTGTGCCTTTGTCTGGTTGACTTGTGTTCTCCAAACCAGTCTAACTGGAAAATACAATTTTATCATCAGCCTCATAAAGTAAGATTTAATCCTTTCACTGGCAGATGTTTGCACATCGAAGGAAAGACAGTGACATTTTGTTCTTTGCAAAATATCTAGGTCATTCTAGGAGCATGATGGTGAATGCAGATTTCATAGGAAGAAGGTAAAGATAACGGAGTCCCTGCAGATTTTACTCCGCTAGTCATTGCCAACTGTAGGGGGGACCGATGCTTATCTCTATTTCAAGGCCATTGAGCCATCCGAAGATGTTTCCCAAGTCATGTTTCCCAAGTCATGTGGCCAGCATGATGTCACGGAGCGCTGTTACTTTCCCACCGAAGTCGTACCTAATTATCTACTTGCATTTGCATGCTTTCGAACTGCTAGGTTGGCAGGAGCTGGAGCAAGAACGGGAACTCACTCTGTCGCATGACGCTCGGGTCTCGAACCTGGGCTGCCGACTTTCTAGCCAACAAGCCCAGCATCTTAACCGCTGAGCCACTGTGCCACCCCATAGACAGAAGGCCCCAGCTTTATCTACTGGAGCATCCTTGCTTAAAAAAAAGGACTGGGCATCAATTGCTTGGCCAGACCTTTGTGTACAACACGGAAGAACTGTGATAGATTATGTGTTTTTTTATCAGAGCAACCTGGTCTACCCAAATACGGGATGGAGCGTACTGCTTCCGCTTTCGCCTTTCAACCCCAAACCAGGAGCCTTCGCAGGCAGTGGCTTTTGCGACAAACTATTTTTGTGTTAAATTTTATATTTACCGACAAAGAAATAAAGGGAGACTAGTATAGATCTATTTCAAGGTATTTAGCTCTCGTCAGCTAGCCATACCCTTCTGGGATTCGAACCCGGGCTGCTTACCCGGGCTGATGTGATAGATCATGTCAGTTTGAACTTGAAGCTGTGGAGCTTTGGATCCTTCAAGAGGGGATCGCCTTTTCACCGCAGCCTGATGGGAAGGTTTCCTTCCTGCAGGACTCACAAGGGCTTGTGATAGACGTGTTCATAGGGGGGATTTCTCTGTTGGAAATGGCGGCCCTGAAATGAGGCTGTACGGGCTTTATCTCCCGGGCTTGGAGTCCATTCGCTTGGAGGAGGAGGAGGAGGAGGAGGCAGGCAGCCAAGATCAGTTCGGATAGATCTTTCCTGCTGGCCCGTGTCACCTGCTTGGCTCTCCAGCTTCTCTGTCAGACACTGAGTTGGGAAATCATATTGCAGCGAAGATTTGTGGTGCCCCGCTGGAGCTAGGCAGCCCCCCAGACTTTCGGAGAAAGGGAGCATTTGGACACCGAGGTTCGTCCTGCAAGGGCCTCCCCCCAGATCTGCAGGCTGCTCCACGAATGGGGTGGCGTACTCCGGTTCCAGGGGCAAGGGCTCTGTATACTCATGCTGCTTGCCTGGAACATCGTAAGGATTCACCACCAGGGGGAGCGTGTAACCTTCGTCCATGGCTGGCTTGAAGGTGGATGGGGCCGCCTGGCAGCCAGGGCCGACTTGGACCAGGTCTGGCTCAGCATACTCTGCAAAGAAGAAGAAGAAAAAGAAGAAGAAGAAGAAGAAGAAGAAGAAGGAGAAGGTGAGGGAAGGAGGAGACATTCCTGTAGGATGATGGAGACATGACTCTGGAACCCCCTGAATGTTCTCTGAGTGACAGTTCTGGCTTGACTGACATACGGATTCTTCCGCTTTGATCAGATGCACAAAGGCTGGTTGCTAAAGCAAGGGGGCGGGGTGTCTCCAAACTTGGCAACTTTAAGACTTGTGGAATTCAACTCCCAGAATTCCCCAGCCAGTATGGCTTTAAATCACCCAACGTTGGAGACCCTTGTGCTTTAAAGCAGGGGTCTCCAACAGGGGTGGGTTCTGGTTTTCCTCGCTGCCAGTTCGCTCAGTGTTGCGCCACGCGTGTGCGCTTTGCTTAAAAAAAGCTTATGCGCATAAGCAAAAACAAAAACAAAATGGCGCCACCTATGGCGCCACCGAAAGAACCGGTTCAGGGGCGTGGCAGGCCTGGGTCACTGCTGGTTCTAGCGACCCAGGCCGCCAAGTTACTACCGGTTCTAAAGAACCGGTCCGAACCAGGAGGAACCCACCTCTGGTCTCCAACCTTGGCAACTTTAAGCCTGGCGGACTTCAACTCCCAGAATTCCCCAGCCAGCAAAGCTTAGTTAGAAAGTTGGCTGGGGAAGCTGGCTGGGGAATTCTGGGAGTTGAAGCCCGCTAGGCTTAAAGTTGCCAAGGTTGGAGACCCCTGCTTTAAAGCAAAGAAGCATACCCTTTCCTTATATCAAAATGGACTGGATCGAAAGTTGAATGTTATTTCAATATCAACCATAAGGCAACATCTGCAGGCAAAGGCAGAAGACAACAAGTCCCCCCTAACCCTACCCCCCCCCCCAACATGGTAGGGAAAAAATGCATGAGTTATTCTGTACTACCGGTATTCCTTGGCTTACAACCACAATAAAGCACAAAATTTCTGTTGTTAAGGAAGGCAGTTGGTAAGTGAGCTGGCTGGGAAATTCTGGTGTGGGAAGCCCCCCCCCCTTCCGAAGAATGAAATATTTTGGGAAATATTAAAAAAAGGCAGAATATTCTATTTCCCTAAAGGAGAAATGGAGAAACATGCTCTTAAAGACAGAAAGCAGCCCCCCAGTCTTTCTTAGTAGCCCACAACAGATGCCAGCACTTAAGGAGATAAAGAGCGTATTGAAAGAAGAAGCCAACTATCTAGATGGCTCTATCCATAAGCAAAGCAAATGCTGCCGCCAGAAGCCCATTCAAGACAGGATATTTCGAAACTCCTTGCAGCAAAGTTTGACAGCTAACAAAGGCAGAATGGTAGGATTTAGAAAGCAGCCCCTCACCCAAAATCCAACACAGGAGGAAAGCCATGAGCCACAATAGGAATTGCCCGACACCCTTTCAGAACACAAGCCCCTTCATTGCCCTACCACCCCCAGAACAGTTCGAACTTCAAAGTCACAGAAACCTATAAAGATCCATCCACTCATTCAACCATTTGCTCAGCTGCCCCAGAACTGCTGTTGGTTCTGTTCATCATTAAACTTTCTTTCCAATCAGCCTCCATGTTGTTTCCAGCGTCTTTCTCCCAGCTTGGAACAGAACCAGATGAATGTTCTTTCCAACACTGGGAGCTGAAGTCCACAAGTTGGGCATCCGTGGTATAGATCCTTGTGCTGAATATGTATGGGATTTCACTATGATTCTACACCTTCCAATATTAAGGGCAGGAGAAGAGAATACATGATCTCTTAGGTGGCCCTAGGAGAAAGCAACTTACCTGGTGACTGAGCGCCTATAAGATCTACCGGCGTTGCTGGCCCAGGAAAGGAGGCGATATCAGAGGCAGACAGTTGCAAGTTCCCCCTGGAACATACCTGGCTGGCTTCTGCTATCAAGTAACCTAAAATGGAATTGCAGGGTTACCTAGACCAGGGGTCGGCAACCTTAAACACTCAAAGAGCCATTTGGACCCGTTTCCCACAGAAAAGAAAACACCGGGAGCCACAAAACCCTTTTGACATCTAAAATGAAGATAACACTGCAGATATTATTTTTTACCTTTATGCTATGTATAAAAAAAACTATAGTGTGTTGCATTTATGAAATCAATGACCTGCTACAGAGAAAACACATTTTTATTTCTGCATGCAACAAAAACATTTTGAACTCCGAAAAAAAAAAGATGGGTCGAAAAGCTCAAGAAATCACGTGCCGGTGGGTGTCGCACATTGGCGGTTGTGACGCATGTTTTGAGCGACAGGGAGCCGCAGCAGAGGGATGAAAGAGCCACATGCGGCTCCAGAGCCGCGGGTTGCTGACCCCTGCCCTAGACAAACCAACAGAAGCTAGAAGCCGATGAGCATATTGACATTGAAGTGATTTTTTTTTTATTACATTTGGACAAAAAGCAAACTGGTTGGACAGAGAATTTTTTCTGTGAGACTCATTAATTAATCTCATCTGGCATTTATAAATTCACCTTCCATATACGGATCTTTGAGTATCCAAAGCAGTGTTGTGTATGTTACACAGAGAGAGGAAGGTGGGGGCAGCCTTATAAAGCCTCAGTATTTTCAGAAATATCAAAGAAGGGAAGGAAAAGTAAGCTTGTCTTAAATCTGACTTTTAGGACCCAGCTTCTCCTGCCACTGTTTGCAGCGGGTGGCTAAAGCTTTGAGTTGGCTTGGCCCCCAGCAAGGCTGGGGTGATGAGCCCCAAAGAGGCATATATGGGAGAGGGAGATAGCAATAGCAATAGCACTTAGACTTATATACCGCTTTACAGTGCTTTACAGCCCTCTCTAAGCGGTTTACAGAACCAGCATATTGCCCCCCCAACAATCTGGGTCCTCATTTTACCCGCCTCGGAAGGATGGAAGGCTGAGTCAACCTTGAGCCTGGTGAGATTCGAACTGCCAAATTGCAGGCAGCCGGCAGTCAGCAGAAGTAGCCTGCAGTACTGCACTCTAACCACTGTGCCACCGCAGCCCAGATACCTGGGTGGTGGGAGTTGCAGCTCCCCCTGCAGTCATAAGTATAGGCAAGCTGCCAAGCACCCAAATTTTGATCATATGACCACAGGCGGGATATGCAACAGCCACAATTTTCAGTTGTGAATTTTCAGTTCAAGTCCATTCATTCATAATTTTGAATGGTCACTAAACGGATGGTCGTATATCAAGAAAACCTGTACCCTACAAGAACTCATAGGTGGCACTATGAATATATCTGCTATGAATTGCAGTATGCAGATGAATTAATTTCAGCGTAAGGAGGGGAAAAAGAGGAAGAGTCAGAAACTGACTTCAAAACAAGGAAATGCAATTAGAGCAGAGTTTACCACAGAGGTCTTCAAACTTGGCAACTTTAAGACTTGTGGACTTCAACTCCCAGAATTCTCCAGCCAGCATAGCTGGCTAGAGAATTCTGGGAGTTGAAGTCCACAAGTCTTAAATTTGCCAAGTTTGGGGACCCCTGGTTTACCAGAACACGGCCAATTTTCCATCCCTAGAACTTTGCCTCTTTGTCTGGAGTTTGGGGAAGATACTTTTTTAAAAAAACAAAACCTAATAGGTTAAAACAGGCATGTCCAACCCACGGGCCACAGGCCGCAAGCAGGCCTAGAAAGCCAGTAATATAAATCTATAGATTTATAGATAACAAAAAAATATTCAAAAATAAAGGAAGTTTGTTATTTTTATACATTAACCATATTATATTTTATATGCAGTCCAAGGCAGTTTATTTATTTATTTATTTATTTAGATAATAAGATTTATTTATTTATTTAGATAACTCCAAAGTTCCTCTTCACTCAATGCAGCCCAGGCAAACCAAAAAGATGGGCAAACCTGGGTTTAAAAACAACTTAACTCTGCAGCCAGAAAAAGGTTGAAAACCTTTGAATTACAGCTAATTACATCCACACTGGATGGAAGTGACACAGCAAAGCAAATATTACAAACTCCCTCCTTGGCCCCCTAATTTGCAACTCTACCTTTTAGTGCTTTGAATATCAATCCCTGTAGAGCAAATTAAAGGCTTTAGAGAAAGATATTCTGAGTGTTTATCCACTTGCAGGATGCAAGCAACTCCTCTCAAATACAGCTGTTGCAAAAAAAAGCAAAATAAAATCAAGAGGCTGCAAAAAAGAAAGAAAAATAAATGGGAAAGCTGGCACAGGCTAGAAGGAAGCTGTCCTCCTTTTATTGAGGACATGATGTGCTGCACTTCCGTATGCCGTCCGTCCCAAAGTTGCATGCGGATGTAAGAAGAAAACAAAGCCCCTTTCTCTGTAAATCAATAAAGCAGCTTAAAACACACAATGATCAGCATCCGTCCAATAAATCCTGAAACATTCATAAAAAGCCATGACTTCCTGTGCTGAAACGCAAAGGGCAATTTCGACCATCTGTGTTCGGAAAAGGCAAAAGGCCGAACCCAATGTGAAAAAAGCCTTAGATAAGCAAATCAGGGGGTCTGCTTCAGTTTGGTTTTGTAGGTAGGATCCAGGGGTGAAATCCAGCAGGTTCTGACAGGTTCTGGAGAACCGGTAGCGGAAATTTTGAGTACCACCTCTGGCTGGCCCCAGGAGTGGGGAGGGAATGGGGATTTTGCAGTATCCTTCCCCTGCCACGCCCACCAAGCCACACCATGCCCACCAAGCCACACCCACAGAACCGGTAGTAAAAAAAATTGGATTTCACCACTGGTAGGATCTGCTCATTAACCCCAAACAAGGTTAAAATCAGAACAACAATCATGTAAACAATACCCCAATCAAGAAACTGCTAAAGAGCCATCATTAAACAGCCCAACCAAAGAATCTCTTAGAGCAGGGGTGTCAAACTCAAGGCCTGTGGGCCAGATCTGGCCCGCAGGGTGCTTAAATCTGGCCCGGAGGATCGGCCTGGAAATAGCAAAGGACTGGCCCACGGTACCTCTGGTAGCCAAAATGGGGTACGGGGGGCAGGTGGACCCTCAGTGCCCCGTTTTCGGCCTGGACAGCCTCCTGTAGCACTTTGCCGGCCAAAACTAAAACAGCATTGCCAAAAAGGCATTAAGAGTTATTAACCTAATTTGCGAAGCTTCTTCTCCGGTAACACTGTACTGCTAACTAGGGCATACAAAACCTTTGCCAGACCAATCCTCGAATACTGCTCATCTGCCTGGAATCCACACTGTATATCGGAAATTAATACAATTGAGTGGGTCCAGAGGTATTTCACGAGAAGAGTACTCCACTCCTCTGCTCACCATAGAATACCTTATGCCACCAGGCTTGAAATTTTGGGCTTGGACAACCTTGAACTACGCTGCCTACGGTCTGACCTAAGCATAGTACACAAAATTGTCTGCTACAATTCCAAACTCGAGTGCAGAAGATACACTTAGAGCAATAGAGTGGTCAATGCCTAGAATGCACTACCTGACTCCGTTGTTACATCCTCAAACTCCCAAAACTTTAACCTTAAACTGTCTACCGTGGACCTCACACCATTCCTAAGAGGTCCGTAAAGGGGGCGTGCATAAGCGCATCAGCGTGCCTATCATCCCTGTCCTACTGTCCCCATTTATTTGTACTCATTTCATGTGCTCATGTCCATGTTTATACTTATACCTGTTATCTTGTACATGTTTGACAAACTAAATAAATAAATAAAATGGGGTGTGGGGCGAAGTGCTGCAGGAGGCCGTCCAAGCTGTCTCCCATCCCCCCCCCGGCTGGCCCGCAGAGGAGAACTACAATGCTGATCCGGCCCTCGAAGAAATCCAGTTTGACACCCCTGTCTTAGACCAACCCCACCAACACTGACAGGCAAGCCATCAGAAAATAAACTGATAGCAAACAGCACCCCTTCTAGCACTGATGATGTTACCTAGTTAGGGTAATGAAACATCTACAAGAAAACAAGCAAGCTCAGAGAGCACCAAGGACCCCTCATTTCAACCCTCAGCTACAAATATTCTCCGTTATTGGTAACCTCAAACAGGACAAACCTCCTACTATTGTATTTTAAAGCTCTGCATCGTTCCGTATTTTACCTTTTATAAAGCTGCCATCGTTCTGGGTTGGTGCCTTCCTGCCAAAGAGAAGAAGGGATGAATAACGGTTGGATTGAAAAGCACACAGTGGATTAGAGGGCCTCTCTGCCAGTGTTTCTCAACTTTGGCAACTTTAAGATATGTGGACTTCAACTCCCAGAATTCGCCAGCCAGCCATGATGGCTGGAGTTATTTGCAAAAATAATAAAGGTGGGATATAAATAAATGAATGGGACTTGCTGGTTTCGAGCTTCACGTGATGTGTGGACTCATGACTGCAGCAGTGGGATCTCTGTTGGGGATGAGTTCAGAAAAGCTCCAGGGATAAAGGGAGGCCAGGAAGGAGCAAGAGACTCACCTCTTCTTATAACAGAGAAAGACCAGCAGCAAGGCAGTTGCTGCAATCAAGAGTGAACCTCCAACTAGGAGCATCGCCAGTAATGGAGGACCTGCAGAAGGAGAGATTAAATCACCAAAGGCTGCTTCTAGCCCACCCCCAGCAATATTCTAGGGTTTGTCAGGTGCAAGAAATCAGGAGTCCAGGTTGTTCAAATGAGTACAGGTTTCTTCCATGCTATCTCTCAACCAGAAACTGAATTTCAAATTGGCGGTAGATAAGAGTCAATGGAATTCAAGATGGGGTGGACTTAGGTCTCTTGTGGGTGTGTAGGGATTCCAAACTGATGACATGCTTGACCCCTCCTTCAGGCTCAGCCTGGTCATCTTCTACAGGGTTGGACTAATTATGGAGCATGGTTGCTTGCAGTTCAGAGCACACTAGACTATGAAGCAGTATATAAGTCAAAGTGCTATTGCTACTAGCCATCATGTAAAGGCAAAGGATGATGTGACAGAATCATGGGAACCCACATTTCATTGAATAAACCACAGGATGTTTCACGGCACAACATTACACCTGGAAAAATGATTTGTTTTAATTGTTGTGATCTGGACCCCATTTACACTCTAAATCAGACATATCCGATCTGTGGTCCTGGACAGCTAGTAACGTGGCCTCACAAGATCGCAAACAGTTAACATTATTATGTGAATTTATAATATAAAATTATATATTTTATATGCGGCCCAAGACAATTCCTCTTCAATCAATGCAGCCCAGGCGAGCCAAAAAGTTGGAATCCATGCTCTAAATCATGGTTTACTTAACACTAGTTTACTGAATGATTCACATTTTGACTGATAAGCAAAACACCTTTAGTCATAAACTATAGTTCAGGGGTCTGCAACCCGTGGCTCTGGAGCCACATGTGGCTCTTTCATCCCTCTGCTGCGGCTCCCTGTCACTCAAAATATGCGTCACAACCGCCAATGTGCAACATTCACCGGCCCGTGATTTCTTGAGGTTTTCGACCCATCTTTTTTTTTCGGAGTTCAAAATGTTTTTGTTGCATGCAGAAATAAAAATTTGTTTTCTGTGTAGCAGTTCATTGATTTCATAAATGCAACACACTATAGTTTTTTTATACATAGCATAAAGGTAAAAAAAATAATATATGCAGTGCTATCTTCATTTTAGATGTCAAAAGGGCTTTGTGGCTCCCGGTGTTTTCTTTTCTGTGGGAATGTGTTTTCTTTTCTGTCCAAATGGCTCTGAGTGTTTAAGGTTGCCGACCCCTGCTATAGTTAGTTCTTTTGGACTGTGGTACCTTATAAATGCTGTTAACATGTTTCTTAGTTTACTTTTGCATATATACCAAAGAGAAATTCCTTGTGTGTCCAATCACACTTGGCCAATAAAGAATTCTATACTATTCTATTTTTATTTATTTAACTCCCTGACCAAGTCAACCATTTTAGGGCTTAGTGCAAAGTATAAATCCATTCTTAGTCTGATGGGTGGACAGGATCACAGCCTTTGTGGTTCCCTGGGTTATCCCTGGTTTGTTTGCTTTTTTGCAAACAAACAGTTGTTAATTCTTTCCTAAGCTACCCTTGCTTATCTGAATGTTTGGCTAAATGTTTCTTGGTGTTATGAACAAGAAGTCTTACCTGTTTTCTCTGGATTGATCATTATTCCTGGGATCGTTGTGAAAGTGGTTGAGGTGCTGGTCACACCAAGGAACACTTTTGGGTTATTCTGGCCTGCAAAGAGAATAATTTCAGGCAAGTCTTTTACTGCACTGCATCACAGATATCGCCTGCTAATGCTACCAATCACCTCAATTTCAGAACAAGGACGGGGAAGTTACAGCCCTCCAGATATCGTTGAACTCTCTACCTTCAGTCTCAATGTATTTCTGGCGAAGGGTTTGGCATCCCAGCACCTCTACTTTCAGAGCGGCTCTCTGGTTCCAGCTCTGGGGTACCACGCGCAGGTAACGGGCCAGGATGGGTGGGATAAAGGCGTTGGAGACTTCCTGGTAGTTGTCGCTGTTGCCTTCGAAGATCTGGGAAGGTTTCAGGGGAGGGAAGAACAGAAAAAGCAACACTATAACTGTTCAAATGAGTCGTAGTCTAACATAGCCACCCTTGCCTTTGTGCTCCAGGTGTGTTAAACTACAATCCCATAAATTAAAGGCTTTACTTAAGAGTACCACAGAGACTGGGTTTTCAGCTTCAAAAGCATTTTCAGTTCTTCCTCTACAGCAGCGGTTTCAACCTGTGGGTCGTGACCCCTTTGGGGGTCGAACAACCTTTTCACAGGGGTCGCCACGTGCGCTAGCCGGCCATCTTGGAAATGCTCCCAGTTCGGCCGTGCCTGTGGGTCGCCGGACAGCCGGTAGGCACGGAAGCGGGAGACTTTGCCCACCCGCCCGGACGCCGCAATTTGGGTTCTTTTACCCTCTGCGCATGCGCAGAACACTTTGCGCATGCGCAGAAGGTAAAAGAACTCAAATGGCGGCGTCCAGGCGGGTGGGCGAAGTCTCCCGCTTCCGTGGCTACCGGCTGTCCGGCGACCCGTAGGCATGGCCGAACTGGGAGCATTTCACCCCTGGTGCCACGCCCCTTGTCATCTCATCGCGCGCGGGGAGGGGACGGGGAGGGGTCACGGCGGCGGGGCAGGGGTCGCAGGGGGTCGCGGCATTAGAAAGGTTGAGAACCACCCCTCTACAGTTACCCTCTACTTGACCCAAAAGGTGAAAGACCAACCTTTCTCTCTGACCTCGGATTTCTTTTCTACTCTTAACATGAATACAGGTAGTCCTTGACTTACAACAGTTCATTTAGTGACCATTGTAAAGTTACAGCAGCACTGAAAAAAGTGACTTATGATTGTTTTTCACACTTACGACTGTTGCAGCACCCCCATGGTCACGTGATTAAAATTCAGCTGCAACTGACTCATATTTATGACGGTTGCAGTGTCCTGGGGGGGGGGTCACGTGATCGCATTTGGTGATCTTCTAACAAGCAAAGTCAATGGGGAAGCCAGATTCACTTAACAACCGGGTTATTGACTTAACATCTGCAGCGATTCATTTAACAACTGCGGCAAGAAAGGTCATAAAATGGGGCAAAACTCACTTAACTGTCTCGCTTAGCAACATAAACGTAGGGCTCAATCGTGGCTGTAAGTCAAGGACTATCTGTAGTATCACTACCTCAGAAACGTACACTTTGATGCGCCAGCTTTAATTCCAGTTCAACTTGTCTTCCATTGGCCATGCTGTACATCAACCAAATGTGGGATTTTCCATTTTGTATTTGGCTTTTGTTCACTCCTCTGGAAGTTATTTTTCCCCCTACAGTTTTGCACAACTATGTCCTTTGTCCCGCTCTTGAAAATTCAGTGAAATCTTGTTTTAGCAGTCTCCCTTTTATCAAACTTTGGACACCACGAACATTTAGCAATAGCAATAGCAATAGCACTTAGACTTATATACCGCTTTACAGTGCTTTACAGCCCTCTCTAAGCGGTTCACAGAGTCAGCATATTGCCCCCAACAATCTGGGTCCTCATTTTACCCACCTCAGAAGGATGGAAGGCTGAGTCAACCTTGAGCCGGTGAGATTTGAACCACTGAACTGCAGCTAGCAGTCAGCTGAAGTAGCCTGCAGTACTGCACTCTAACCACTGCGCCACCTCGGCTCTTAATTTCCCTTCAGACATTTCCTCAAAATCACGGACATTAACCGTTACATCCAAAGTGGCCTGAATGAAGCAAAAATGACCAAAACTCTCATCATCCTATTGGTAACGATTTATGTCATTCTTGTAATAACTCAAATGATGCCACTTGTGGCAATTTATATCATTTTCATAATGACGTTATTACCAAAATTACATAAATGGCCACGATGACATACTTTAAAATGTAACAGGCACTTAGAAACAATGGGCATCCCCTCCACATAATTGGTCCATTAAACTGAGGTTCACTGTAGACATTTCTAGTCTCGTGATCTGATTAGTTCTCAGCTTGGTACAATGTTCTTTATTCTTTATTGGCCAAGTGTGATTGGAGACATAAGGAATTTGTCTCCCGTGCATAAGCTCTCAGTGTACATACAAACAACAAAGTAATATAAACATAAGATACCAATAGAAGAAGGTAATAGAAAAGATGAGAGGCATAATAGTCATACAGCCTACTACGTGGGTATCCTTAGACATAAGACAGTGCTGTGGGAATTAGGTGTACAGCGATGGCACGAGGGGAAAAAAACTGTCTTTGTGTCTAGTTGCATGCAATGCTCCATAGTGTGATCCTGAGGGGAGGAGTTGAAACATTTTATGTCCAGGATGTGAGGGGTCTGTAGATATTTTCTCAGCTCTCTTTCTGACCCGCACAATATACAGGTCGTCTATGAAAGGCAGACTGGTTGCAATAGCTTTTTCTGGAGTCCTACCTATCTGTTGAAGTCGGTACCTTCCCTGCTTGGTTGCTGTACCAAACCGGACAGTTATAGAAGTAAAAATGACAGACTCAATAATCTCACAAATGAAGGCGAATAATCTCAATAACCAGTAATGGTAATCGATCTTTTCCATCCTTACTAAAAGCAGTTGCTCGTTTTAATCCATCTCACCTTTTCCTCTTTGGTGCTGCCGGATTTGTAGGTCTTCCAGTTCTTGCCATCTCTGCTGAACTGAACCTGGTAGGATTTGACGTAGTAGTTGTATTTATGGGAAGACCCCTTGGTGACAATTCCTAGAATAGAGGTGGTTAAAATTTGTATCTAAACTATAGGCACAAGTCAAGCATGTTTATGATGGAACCAGTGGTGGGTTGCTACCGATTCGCCCCGGTTCGGGCGAACTGGTAGTGGCGGCGATGGGAGGCTCCGCCCGGACATCATCACGGACGATCTGTGCATGCGCAGAAACTTCATCTCCGAACCGGTAGCAAAGGTAAGTGAAACCCATTACTGGATGGAACTATATTCAATTGTCCAGCTATGACCTCTACCCAAGAAGGAGGAAGTAAAAATATTACAACAGACTCCCTGGCTGCTGCTCCTTATGTCTTTCCTTTACATTTAGTAGCAGTAGAGAAGCCAGGGAGTTTGCAGACATCGGGAGAGACAAGACTGCAGTGAAAGACAGAGTATTCAATCACCTTGTTGTAATAGCAATTAGTACCACAGCCAACCACTCAGCCATAAGAATTTCTCTAACATTTTTTCTCCTTTAGGAAAAAAAAAATCAAAAGCAGTTTCTTTCCTGTTTAACTGAAGGGCTCTGGTCAAAAGGAAAAAAAAAATAGAAGAGATGTTCAGCAGAGCAGGGGTGAAATCCAGCAGGTTCTGACAGGTTCTGGAGAACCGGTAGCGGAAATTTTGAGTAGTTCGGAGAACCGGCAAATACCACTTCTGGCTGGCCCCAGAGTGGGGTGGGAATGGAGATTTTGCAATATCCTTCCCCCAGGAGTGGGGAGGGAATGGGGATTTTGCAGTATCCTTCCCCCAGGAGTGGGGAGGGAATGGGGATTTTGCAGTATCCTTCCCCTGCCATGCCCACCAAGCCACGCCCATAGAACTGGTAGGGAAAAATTTTGAATTTCACCCCTGCAGCAGAGCACTTTTCTTGGAAAGCTTCAGGTTGGTCAGCAGGAATGTCCGATGCTGCCTCCTTGCTCCACACAATACCAATTGAGAGAAATGTTTGATAACCTTCCTTCTCCCATCTTGCATTCCACTCGGCCTCCAGTCCCTTGGTCTTACAATGCCTCCATTTTCTTCACCAAACAAGCTCCATTATAGGGTGGTCGCACAAAGCCTCATGTGGCCTCAGGCATCTCGAAACAAAGGGCGGATTTGCCAGGATATATGAGGCTCGTTCAGTCCACCCATCTTTCATATGGAACAGGACGGGGTAGGCGGAAAGAGAGGATGGCCGGGAAAAGCAAGGCAGAGAGAATGAAAGGGTGGAAGCCAAAAATGAACAAAAAACGGAGGAGGCAGTCAGATCCGACACTGTGTCCCAGAATATGATTTGATTTAAATCAAGGGTGTCCAACCTTGGCAACTTTAAGACTTGTGGACTTCAACTCCCAGAATTCCCAAGCCAGCCATGCTGGCTGAAGATTTCTGGGAGTCGAAGTCCACAAATCTTAAACCTGCTAAGGTTGGACATGTGTGTTTTAGACAAAGGAAAAGGCTGGTGATACTTACTGACCTGTGATGTTCCTCTTTCCACCCAAATCTATTTCCAGCCACTCATTTGCAGAGGTGTGATCTGCTGCCCAAGAAGAACCATCAGTAGCCAATGCTGCTCGCTCAGCGGCCCAAGCATGATGGTCCCCCAGAATATTCTGTTCATGCCAGCAGGAGGAAGCGTTGAAGCTGGCAACTTCCAAAGCCCTGGCACAGTCTAGGGAAACAAGGAAGCAGAGAAATGAGGTTCTTCATTCAGCCTCACAGTTACTTGCCAGTTAATCATGATTTCTATTGTCCCAGAAATATTGTCTGTTTTTCATGAGAAATACTTATTTAGTATTGCATTTTTACCCCACCTTTTCTTTGAATGTTCAAGATGATTTAAATAGGTGATAGGTTGGGCTGAGAGAGATTGGCTGCACTCACCCACTGGCTTACATGGTGGAGCAAGGACTTAAACCCAAGTCTCCCTGGTCAAAGCTCAATTCCCTAATCACTGCGTTTGTGATATAGAGGAAAAAAAGTGGAAATGGAGATGGATTATGTGTAACTTTTACCTCCTTTGTGTCCAAAATTAGTAGGTTCACAGCTTTGAGTCATGGATCCCAAGTTTGGGGACCACTCTAAAGAGTAGCAATGATGCCAGGACAGAAACTAAAAAACAGGAGATTTCCATTTCATACATGCTTACCGTAAATGTAATTCAATTTCAGTATAGTTATTAAGATCTAGCTATGTACAATATTTCATACTTTCTTAAATGATGGATTTAACACATTTTAAAGGACAAAGAGAGCCAGTTTGATGTAGTGGTTAACAGTAGTGGGTTGTAAATCCCGTTGCTACTGGTTCACTCGTGCCACTTTTGCGCATGCGCAGAAATGTTCCGGGTGGGCGGAGCCTTCTGCCGCTACCAGTTCGCCGATCCGGGCCAAACTGGTAGCAACCCACTGCTGGTGGTTAAGATGTTGACCTAGAAACCAGAAGACTGTGAGTTCTAGTCCTGCCTTAGTCATGAATGTCAGCTGGATGACTTTGGGCCAATCACCAGGAGACTGAGTTCTAATCCCATTTTAGGCATGAAAACCGACTGGGTAGCTTTGGGCCAATCACTAAGAGACTGTGAATTCTCATCCCAACTTAGGCATGAAAATGCCATTGAAACTGGGTTTTCTCTGAAAAAGAAATAATCAGAGAGCACTTCTACAATAGGAGTGACTTTGAGCCAGTCTCTCTCTCTCTCTCTCAGCCCAACCTATCTCACAGGGCTGTTGTGGAGAAAAATAGGAGAAGGAAGGAGTATTATGAATGTTCCCCTCCTTGAGTTACTTATAAAGTAATAAAGGAGGGATAAAAGTCTAATAAATAATAATAAATAAATTAAGTCTTTCAGGATATGCAGCTCTGGCTTTGATGCTTCCAACACGCACTATTGCAATCTGCTTTCCATAGGCTGACTTTGTGGGGAACTTAAATGATCCAACATGAAATTGCCAAAGTTGAAGTGGTTTATGGATCTGACCCTATCGCTTGACTTTTGCAGGCTAGTTTGTTCCTAATGTTGACTCGAAGTGCTCTCCTGGATCTTTTAGCTATAAATCAGCCTTCCCCAATCAGGATTTTTCCAAAAATGTTGAATTATAACTCCCTGTCATGCTGTCTGAAGAGACAAGAGGTTTAGTTCAAGACAGCTGAAATGTTCTAGATTGGGAAGGGACCCCTAAATAGATTGGAGTTAACATCCTTTAAATATAGCTGATATTTTTTTAAATCCAAAATTCAATAGCTTTCTGCTCCATTGCCATCCATCAAGAGGCCCTTTTTAATAGAGCACTCCTATTATAGAAATTCTCCCTGGTTGCTTTTTTTTTTTTTCAGAGGAAACCCAAATTGCTGATCTCAACAGCACTTTGCTGCTTTAATAGCATCAGTTTATTGTAAATGATTATTTTGCAATTTTGATAGTTGGAAACAGGAGGAAACAGATGGTTTTTTCCCTCCAAGGGAGGCATGCAAAGAAATGGATGCAGTTGAAGGACTTACCTTTGTGAAAGATAAGGCGTTTTTCTGATAATGATCCCCTGTTCAAAATGAAACACAAATAAATGAATACAGAATATCAGAGTTGGAAGGGACCTTGGAGGTCTTCCAGTTTAACCCTCTGCTGAGCAGGGGACTCTGTATTAGGGGTGTCCAACCTTAGCAACTTCAAGACTTATGGACTTCAACTCCCAGAATTCCTCAAGCTTTCCTCCCCCCCCCCACAAGTAGAAACCATTAGAGAAGAGTCTGTAGAGATTCTCAGTCATCCAGGTCATGGTTGTCCCAAAGGTGCTTTTTCAGGAGGCAACTGGACTTTCTTGTTTTTTCTTTGAAGACGTTTTGCTTCTTATCCAAGAAGCTTCTTCAGCTCTGACAGGATAGCGGGAAATGGAAGGATTTATATTCCTTGCAGAAAGCTGGTCATTTGCATCCTTCAATGACCCTCTAAAAGGATGATAATGACCAGCTGTCTGCAAGGAATATAAATCCTTCCATTCCTCACTATCCTGTCAGAGCTGAAGAAGCTTCTTGGATGAGAAGCGAAATGTCTTCAAAGAAAAAAACAAGAAAGTCCAGTTGCCTCCTGAAAAAGCATCTTTGGGACATTAGAGAAGACACAAAGCAGATGTTGGCACAGCATGAGATATTGGTTCTGCTGTCCACTAGGATTTTATTTTTATTTATTTATTTTAACTCATGAAAAATAACTACTGTACATTTTGTAAGGGCAAGCACTGTAATGAACAATCTGTGTCTTTCTACAATTTTCCAATTAATATCTTATATCTTGCTTACTTTACAAAGAATGGTAAATATGTTGTGCGTTGACATTGGCAGTATTGATTTTTCCATAATATAGCAATAGTACTTAGGATACTATAGGATTTTCATTTTTATGAAAAATGACAGAAAGTAGCAAAATAAGGATTATTTTAATTTATCTGAGACCAAACTGCAAATTATCAACCGATTATCTAAAGCAGGCATGTCAAACTCAAGGCCCGTGGGCCGGATCCAGCTGGCGGAGTGCTTAGATCTGGCCTGCGGGGCCGCCCTGGAAACAGCGAAGGACTAGCCAGCGAAAATGGAGCCTCTGCCTCTGCCAGTTAAAATGGTGCTTGGGGGGGGGGGACCGCAAGCGCCTCCCCCAAGCTCTGTTTTAGGCCACGACGGCCTCCTGCAGCCCTCTGCCAGCGAAAATGGAGCTAGCTGGCCACGCCCCCTGGCCATGCCACACACCCCCAAGGTCAAACACAACCCTGAGGCGGCCCTCAATGAAATTGAGTTTGTCATCCCTGATCTAAAGGAACCAATTGTTTCATGGTTGTTGTAGGCCCGTGATGGCGAACCTATGGCATGCGTGCCACAGGTGGCACACAGAGCCCTCTGTGGACACGTGAGCCGTCGCCCCAGCTCAGCTCCACCACGCATGCGCGCGCGCCTCCCACCGGCCAGCTGGTTTTCGGGTCTCTGCCGTGCATGCGTGGGGGTGGGACGCATGCGGGAGACACGCACGCATGTGCAGGGGGTGGGGGGAGCGCAGGGGGTCGCATACAAATGTGAGGGAGGTGGGGTGCATGCGGGGAGGGTCATGTGTGCATGCACAGGGGGTGGGTGCTTGTGGGGGGTCACGTGCGCATGCACAGGGGAGCGCAGGGGGGTCATGCGTGCATGCGCAGGGTGTGAGGTGCACGTGGGGGGTGGTGTCACACATGCATTGCATTATGGGTACGTGCGCGCTTTCGGCACGCAGCAACGAAAAGGTTAGCCATCACTGTTGTAGGCTATTTTACAGTTCCATTGGATGCTCACCTTTTTGAATGCAGTCCGTTTGCAACACTGGATTTGTATAGAGTGACTCCTTTCTCTTGCAATATTACGATTGGTCCTCCCAGCTCGTCCAAGATCACACCAGCATGGACAGCTGCTTTGCAAAGAACAGATGTCTGGAGGGCAATAAATAAAAGGGGACGATTGTGACAAATCTCCAGGCAACAGAAATCAAGTGGAAAAAGTGCCACGAGAACAATTCTGCTCTTCATTACATTTTCTTAGGCTCAGTTCATTCACATTGGTGAAAGAGCTGAAGGGTTGATCAGAGCAACCGATTTGGCCTATGGAATGGATTGGCCAGATTCCAAACTGCCACCCGAGAGAAATATAAACATAAAAATAATAATACTAACCATTAAATAGGTTTTGTGTGGCATTATTATATATTTTGCTGCTGTTTAAAATGCTCTCGGTTTTTTTGCTATAATTTGTTGCAGATTTTGGTTGGTTCCCCCCCCCCCTTGCCTTGAATCATGATGCTTTTCTAATCTTTCCTTAAAAGGTGGGCCATAAAAATATTTATTCTTAATTAGAGATATAATTAGGCTGCCTTTAAGGACTCTGATCTCACACAGTGGCTTCCAATATATAAAAATAGCATTAACCATATTCAAGATTAAACTAGAATAAAGCATCTTTAAAAGGAGTCTAATGTCAAGTAAATATAATCACAGGCAATTGAAATAAATTTTAAAATAGCAGTAGCTGATAATTGTGGTAAGAGAAAGTTACTTGAAGTGAAAAGTATTTAGAACTGATTTGAAGAAAGAATTTATGAGATATGCAAATCTTTCTTGGGTTAGGATTCCGCAAATATAGGCCTCACTGAAACAATCCTATTCTTGATTAAATCTTCTGCAGTGGTTTATTGGCCATATCTATTCAATATATCTTTTAGTTCATTAACTCGAAGGCATTAATCACACCATCCATAAACTACTACACTTTGTGGATGGGACTCCATTTTCTCTCTCCTTCCCCAGGTCCCAATTTGAAATCCATTTCATTAAACTGAAGCATATAGGGCCATGATGGCGAACCTATGGCATGCGTGCCACAGGTGGCATGTGGAGCCATATCTGAGGGCACGTGAGGCGTTGCCCTATGTCAGCTCCAGCGCGCATGTGCGCGCTGGCCAGCAGATTTTCAGCCTTCCGGAGGGTGGGGGGAAGTAGTTTTCACCATCCCCAGGCTTCAGGAAAGCCTCCGGAGCCTGTGGATGGCAAAAAATGGACCCAACCGCCCAACCGGAAATTCCCGTTGGGTCCGTTTTTCGCCATCCACAGGCTCCAGAGGCTTTCCTGAAGCCTGGGGATGGTGAAAACGACCTCCCCCCACCCTCCGGAAGGCTGAAAATCAGCTGGAATCCATTTTTCACCATCCACAGGCTCCGGAGGCTTCAGTGAGCCCTGTGCGCATGCGCAGGGGGGGACAGCCCGGGGGGGTTGTGCATGCATGCATGGGGGGGGCACTGCATTATGGGTGTGGGCACACACGCTGTTGCGTAAGCACGTGCCCTTTTGGCACCCGAGCAAAAAAAGGTTCGCCATCACTGATATAGGGGTATGTTGGTCAAGATTAACAAAGAGCAAGGCCAACCAAGTCAGGACCATGGTCAGCGCACCATGAGGCTGCTCACAAAGAAAGTTGAACTTGGTTGCCTCAAGCAAAAATGGAAACAGGAATGATCTTGCAATCAGATAGCCTTTGGAAGTTCCATGTCCTCAGGAAAATAACCTTCTGAAGCCACCACTTTCTGAACAAGAGTACATTTGAATGCATGATCCACAGTGAACAACTCACGTCTCTATATCCTTGGTTCACATTTCCCCAGATGTCACCTGCCACTCCCTTGCAGCCTGCAGGACAATAAACTCTACATAAAAATAATAGAAAAGAACATGATCTTACAACAGTTCATTTAGTGACAGTTCAGAGTTTTAACAGATTAACAGAGTTGGAAGGGACCTTGTAGGTCATCTAGTCCAACGCCCCGCTCAAGCAGGAGACCCTACACCAGAGGTCTTTAAAGTTGCCAAGTTTGCGGACCCCTGGCCTACACCATTTCTGACAAATGAGAAATGAGAAAGACAGACGCAAGACTGTTCAAATAGTTCAGAAGGTATTTTTTATGTTTTGGGGGTTCCTTTTTATCACATTATAACAACTCAGCAAACTGCATAAAAACACACAATGAGCCGATTGCTCCAAAAAGCAGACAGATTCCAGTTTTTACTTTAGGGTAGCAGCAAGATCTAAGGCAATGTTTCAAAATTTCGGCAACTTTTAAGATGTGTGGACTGCTACTCCCAGAATTCCCCAGCCAGCCTGCTGAGGAAGTTGCCAGGGTTAAGAAATGCCAGGGGATTCTGGGAATTGATGTCCACATATCTTAAAACTACCAAGGCTGAGAAAAACTGATCTCAGGAAATACAGCAAAATTCAGCACAAACTGCATCTGCTTGCGTTTTTTGAGAGCAGCCAAAGTTGGCAGGACACCATAGTGATTTTTTAAAACAAAGGCAGAGAATTTAAGGATAATAGTCAGATATAGCTGATGGAAACAATATTTAAAGTTTCCTTTTCTTTACAGAAATAAGATCTGCAGATCCCTGACCTGTTGAAAATTGCTTCCATTTGTGAAACAATTAGAAAATTAAAACTCGGGTTGGTAGAAAATTAACCCAGGTTTAATCTCCCTTCCCCTATTGCAGCTGCATGTAGTTGTGCTTTATAAGCACATTTGGTTTTACTTTACTTTACTTTTACTTTACTTTACTTTTTTATTGTCATTGCACATGGTACAACGAAATTAAATGCCGTCTTCAGTGTACATTATAACTAAAAAAATAAAAACACAAACATACATCTTTTACATTCTGTATAATTGAAATTGAAAACCCGATTTTGCACTATACCGTAGAATTCAATATGGTTATTGCCCTGGGATAGAAGCTGTTTTTCAGCCTATTTGTCCTTGTTTTTATTACCCTGTACCATCTGCCAGAGGGTAATAGTTAAAAAAAAAAAAAAAAGAGTGCCCAGGATGAGATGGATCTTTAAGAATGTTTTGAATCTCTATTGCAGAAGAGATCTTCCTTTATTTAGAAGCAACCAGGACGGTTTTTTATCAGAAATTCTTACCTGATTTGTTCTGTGTTATAATGGATGCCTTTTTGCAAGCAGGAAATCAAATCTGAAAGAGAGAATGGGAGAACACAGCAGTTTAGAAGGTGGGTGTTATCATGGGTGTTGCAGCCCCTCCATTTCAACATTTGTATTTGCATTAATTGATAAATAAATTTAGGAGCAACGCAAGGAGAAATCTGTCATAAAAGTTCAGGTGATGGAAACAAAGCCGATTGTACTGATCTTTATGTTGGAGAAATAAGGGAGGTGGATTTTCAATTTGTTTTTTGTCATTAAGGGAAAATTTGTATGCAGCCTGTTGACATTGGAGATGACCAGGCTGAGCCTGAGGGCGGGATCAAATGCATCATCAGTTTAGAGCAGGGGTGTCAAACTCAAGGCCGGATCCGGCCTGTGGGGTGCTTAGATCTGGCCCATGGGGCCGCCCTGGAAACAGCGAAGGATCGGCCCGCAGTGCCTCTGCCAGTGAAAATGGAGCTCCGTTTTCGCTGGCAGAGGGTTGCAGGAGGCCGTCCCAGCCGAAAACGGAGATCGGGAGCCTGTTTTCGCTGGCAGAGCGCTCGGGCCACAGGCGCCCCCAACACAAGTGACGGCAAGCTGGCCACGCCCCCTCACCCCCCCCCCCCGAGGTCAAACACAATCCTGATGCGGCCCTCAGTGAAATCAAGTTTGACACCCCTGGTTTAGAGTCTCTATACCCCATAAGAGACCTAAATCCATCCCCCCTTGAAGTCCGTTGATTCTTATCTGGTGCCAATTTGCCTTGATCATTCGTAGTTCAAACTCTTGTGTATAGCTAGCATGAAATAAACCTGTAGTACTTGTGAACTCTATCCTGGTTCCTGACTTTTTTTGCACCTGTCAAGATGGCTCATGAACTAATCTGCAATGGGATCAAGTTTCCATCCTGGTTTTCTGAGGTGCTGAAATGGGTAAAGTCACCTTGCAGCAAAAGGATTGAGGCAACTCTTGTTCAACTGATGGTACAAGTTTCCTGCAGGAGTTTCTTACATGCAGAGAATGACTTTGTGACTTTGTTTATATAATCATCAGGCGTTTGTTGAATTTTCTGTAAACATTGCACAACATTTTCCCTTCTGGCTACAAAGATAGTTGCTGAATTCTCAGGAATGGAGTATTTCTACATTTTTGCCTGTTTAGAAGAAGCAGGCAGGGAAAATATCAATACTGAAAATAGAAGACACCATAAATATTGTTTAAAAACTAAGTGTGTAATGTACTTTGGACAGTGGGTGATGCACTTTGGACATTGTACTCTGTCTTTCACTACATCCAAGTGAATCAAATCACTACATCAAATACACCAGTCAGTAATCTAGAAAGAAAAATTCTGAGGAAAAATGTGCAAGTCCCAGAATGTTTTGTAGAGTCACATGGAGCTGTCTGATCTGTTTTTTAAAAGGTTTATTTTCATGGATTTCTGAATCCTGAAATTACCTCTTTCATTACTCTTTCATATGTCCATTCATTTTTAGTTTGGTGTAAGTAAACTTCAATACATTTATTTTGCCTCTGCATTTAAAAATGAAGTACTAGAAAATATACCATGGTCCTTTCACTCACGTAAAAAGAAAACAAAAATTCTAGGAGAAATTGTGGTTGTAACTCAAGAACTACTATTTGATGTTGGGTAAACCAATGGCCGGTAGACATTTTTGTTATTTGCAGCTGACAATATGCACCTTTTTTTGGTTTTGCCACTTTGGTTGCCCCTTGCGTGCAACTTTTATTTTTGTTTTTTACAACTTTGGTTGCAACGTTTTGTTTTTGTACCCATAGAGGAGAATACTTGTAGCTCAGGGTTGAACTGTGGGGTCCTTGGTGCTCTCCGAGCTTGGTGGTTTTCTTGCAGACGTTTCATTACCCAGCTAGGTAACATCATCGGTGTTGTTTTGGTTTTTAAGAGTGTGCAGCATCGGCAGCTGAAGCAATATGCGATGGAGATGTTTTTCCTACCTGACCGGTTGCCGCTGGCGTAAGAAAGAAGGAAGCCACGACCTGAGCGGTGTTTTGTACTGTTGAATAAGATGGTTATGGAGTTGGAATTCATCACCAAGACTGAGTGAGGACGATATGCACTGCCACAGAATGGACCTGGATTGGGAAAACGAGAAAGAAAGAGAATAAACTATGGAATTTTTCTATCCAGAGTCACACTAGCCATTTGATGTATCCTTCAGCAACAATAAATCCATCTCTATTCTCCCAGCAAACTTCATCCAATTGGGCCTTGTTGAACGTCTTTCCATCAAGAACTTCATTTTGGCAACAGAGTGAAAGTGGTAATGCTAGGAAAGGAAGAGAGGAAAGTGCCTTTGGTTACGCTATTTGTTCTTTCACTCTTTCACTCTTCTTTCACTCTTTATATTCAGCCCAGCTTTATAACGGTTAAGCCTCATCCTACGCATCTTGTTATAGACTAGATTTTATGCAGACATTCCCAGCCAGTGCCATTCCAAGTCAGACAGTGGGAGGCTGACTAAGATTTCACTGTCCCCAAAAGTTAAAGAGTTTGGACTCCATAAAGGTCACAACGCAACTGACAAGGAAAAAGAAACAAAACCGAAATGTGACATCAGCCCACTGCAAAGTGTCTGTGTTCTACCAAGAAGGTCCTTATTAGGATTTAGTACACAGCTCTGCCAAATCTCGAACTGCCCCCAAGCCTGTTGATTCAGCCCTCTCATTTCCCATGCCTTAGCTTTGGCTTCCTTTCTGTTGGCAGAGGATCCTTGTTGGAAAGAGTGATTTATTGTTCCAGGGGACTTTTGCATGCAGAAATGGTAATTTGCTAGTTGCTGGGAAAAGTAACTAAAGGGGAACTCCTTTGTTTCATGTCTGCCTGGAAGTTCCTGTGAGAAGCAAGATCCTGGAGAATGGGCCTTTTGGCCTGATCCAGCTAAGTTCTTCTCACGTTCCCCCAAGGCTGCCCAGTTAATTTTTCTGAGCGCACCGAATCAAGCTTTTAAAATAGTTCAGAACAAGCCTGCTTCTCTTAGTGTCACAACACCAATCCAGAGATATAGTGCAGGCTTAGAGCTGCATACACATCTCATAAAACAGGAATGTTCCATTTATTTTTCTCCAGTTGAAGGCTGTCCAAGACCTTTCTGCGGCATGCCACAAATTCTGTTCCAAAAGGATATGGCTGGAAAACTAAATTTGGGTTTATTTACACTCAAATTGAATTAAAATTTAAGCAAATTAATGTTATTTTATTTAGGAAATGTATATAGGCACCTCTCCTAAATACACAACTCTGAGCAGTGAACAATCCATACCAAAAAATATTTTAAAAACCATCATGAATTATAATAATGCAAGGCAAGGCAAAATAAATATATAACTATGTAAATATATAGAGGTGACTAGATATCACATGCCCCATGGGGGTCATTGTTTCAGAGATATTTTCTTACCTAAACAGAAAGACAGAATGACCAAGGGTGGGCAAGACAGCAGTGGGAGCAGAAATGACTTCTGATTTCCTGCTGGCTTCCCCATTGAGTTTCCTCATGGGAATCTGTCAGGGAGCATCAGAAATCTTCTCTTCCCTTTCCAGTATGCAGATAAGTGGCTGCTACTGAGGAAGGAGGGTGAGAGGATTGCGAGACTGGCTTGGAAATTGTCACGGAATGTTGAACACGAAGAGCAATGACCACGGCAGCAGTCAGTAGCACTAAAGCAGCTACAACTTTCTCAAATTTTATTCCCTTGGGAATCATGGGTCCTAGATTTTGGACACATTCTGTAAGTTAGACCATTTGTGCTACCTTGGTTCAAAAACTATGATGCATTATTTCACTCAGGTAAAGATCATGACAATAAGAGTTTTAGTATCATAGTATATAAATGTTCCAGGCTGATGCTTATTCTGCAGCAGCCCAGATTCCTTTTATTTTTAATTAAAAGTATCTGTAAAAGATGGAACTAGAATTGATGGCCATTGTATTTCTTAACACCGATATAAAATATTTTCATTGTCTGCAAGGCTAGAAAATTTACAAACCAAAAATTTAATTTAATAAATAAAAATATAAGAAACGGAACAACACGAAGCACAGAAAAACAACTCCAAAACTGAAGGAAAATGACTACTCTAGGATATATGATGACAACACTGTCTCTGCTCCGATTCAACAGCCACAAACCACAACTGAGTCAGCAGTATGCAATCCCCCGTATCCCCACCTTACTCAAACTCTGCTCTGCACTCCCACGCCCCAAATCCCAGGACCATAATTTATAGGAAAACCTCTGGAATTTCTTCCACATGCCAACTCTGTCTTCATCCCTCAAAATCCCCTTAAGCAAATGTATACCTCAACCTCCCCCAGCCTGTTTGGAATGGCCCTCACAGCTAACAAGGCAAAGAGAAAGTTTATTTTCTCTTTAAAATAAAAGTTAATTTAAAATAAAAGTTAATTTAAAATGGGGAAAGAATTGTGGAATAGATATGATGCGAAACAAAACACAGCAGGAGGTTTGTTTCCTGGCAGGGTGGATTTGATTTAAATAAAGTTGATTTAAATCACGATTTAAATCACGATTTAAATCACTAGTAAAAAGGCTTGATTTAAATCAACTCGATTTAAATCATAATTTTTAAAGAGCAACTGTCATCTCTGTCCCGCAGCGGCTTCTCCTCTGACCCGCTGTTGACTCACCGACAGTCCCAATATTGCAGAATATACAGCCTCATGCTACATAACTAAGCTCCATTTCATGCTGAATAAACTAAATTATTAATGTATCTTAAATAGAAAACTATCTTTAGATAGATTTTTACTCCAAAAGCATTTTATTAAAATAAATTTGATAAAAATAAAAAAAATCCGATTTAAATAAAAAAATCCGAATTTTTTTTTTTAAATCTGATTTTTTTTAAAAAAAAAATTTTAATCATCGATTTTTATCCACCCTGTTTCCTGCTCTGGCCTTTCCTTGCCTTTCCTGACCTGGGTGGTTTCACCGCTATTTTCAAGTTGTAAACTCTCTGTGTCTCCGGAACTGGAATGTTAGGGCTGAAGTCTAAACAAATGAAGTTGCAATTTCTGCTTTAAGGAGCAGCAACTGCACAGGATGTAGGGTTTAGTCTTCAGCGGAGGATTTAATCTACTGTTTCCCAATACCTTTTTCCTGGTCTAATATCGTCATGTCTGGTAATACAGTCATCATAATAGTAATAGTAATAGGGAAAAGAATGTTTCCCAAAAGCTGTGGGTTTCTCAGACAGTTCAATTATGTACTAAAGAGAGAAGCCATTCTTCTTCTACCGAAGCAGGAATTTTGGAGCCTGTTACTGAAAAGCAAAGTCTAATGTCAAGTGCCAGAGAAATCAGGAGATTCAGGAAGTTCAAATGAGTACAGGTAGTCCTCGACTTACAACAGTTCATTTAGTGACTGTTCAGGGTTACAACAGCACTGAAAAAGTGACTTATGACCGTTTTTCACATTTTCCCTGCAGTCACATGATCAAAATTCAGAGGCATGGCAGCTGGTTCCTATTTATGACGGTTGCAGTGTCCCTGGGTCATGTGATTACTTTTTGTGACCTTCTGACCAGCAAAGTCAATGGGGAAGCCAGTTTCACTTAACAACCATGTTGTTAATTCAACAATTGGAATGATTCACTTAGCAAGTGTGGCAAGAAAGGTTGTAAAATGGGGCAAAACTCACATAACAAATGTCTCACTTAGCAACATAAATTTTGTGCTCAATTGTGGTCATAGGTTGAGGACTATGTCTGTATAGATTTATTGCAAGTTTAAGCTCTCTACAAGAATTTGAACTACTAATGGTCAAGGGAAATTTGGAGGCGTTAAGGATAGAAAGGAATTCAAGCTGGGCTGGACTTAGATCTCTTGTGGGAGCGAAGGGACTCATGAATGATGACATGTTTGACCCCCCCTCCCTCCCTCGGGCTCAACCTGGCCAAATTCCTACACCTATCTTCCACCTGGCTAAGGCCCTTTTGATACTCTTTGGTGCCTCCATTAAACTTGCTGGTAAGGATGGTGATGGGGAAAAAAGTATATCCATCAAGAGAGGAGATCCTAAGATGCTTCTGCTACGGTAGAATCTAGCCATATCTTCATTGGATAAGAACTCTCTGACAAATTGAAAAACAAAAAGGACAAGTATAAAAAGTGGAAAGAGGGCAAATAACTAAGGCAGAATACCATCAAATAGCCCGAGCCTGTAAAGATGAAGTGAGGAAAGCGAAGGCTCACAATGAACAAAGGCTTGCGACAAAAGTAAAAAAATAACAAAAAAAGCTTCTTCCAACATGTCAAAAACAAGAAAAAAGTCAAGGAAACAATTGGTCCATTGCTGGGAGAAAGTGGCAAGAAGGTGACAAGCAACAGGGAGAAAGCAGAACTACTTAACTTGTTTTTTGCATCTGTCTTTACACAAAGGGAAAAAACAGTCCAACCTATCAAAAACAGCACCCCAACAAAACAGATTAGGAACACAAGTTAAAAT
>QLTV01001458.1:5122800-5135661 GCA_003457575.1 Thermophis baileyi
AGTGGCCAGTATGGAAAGCCGTCCACGGGCGGCCCGCGCGGGGTTGTCCCTCCTCCTCGCGCCGCCGCCGCCGCCGCCACCTCTCATCATCCCCAGCGGCCGGGCGAGCTGGGGATGATGGCAGTTGGAGTCTTCGGGCGTGAAGTCGGGCCCGGCGCTTACAAAAAAAAAAGAAAGAAAGAAAGAAACGCGCGGGCCGCTTTGCTCCCCCCACCCCCGCCGGGTCTGCCTTGGAACCGCCGGGCGTGGGGGAAGCGGGGAGTGGAGCGAGTTTCGCCAGTGGAACTCGCTTCACCGGTTGAACTCGCCGCTTTTGATCCTCGGGGTTCTGAGGGACGGCTTGCCACTCGCGGTTTCCCGAGCCTCTCGGTCCAAAGCCCCGACTTCCTTCCTCAGGCGGCCGGATTGAGGGGTTCCTTCCCTGGCCGAGCTAAAAGCCCATCCCCGTTCAATGACAAAATCTTCCCGGATTAATCAAGCTCCTGTCCCCGGGACTGTAATGGTACTATATAGGGCCCTCCTGCTTGAGCTGGGGGGGGGGGGCTGGACTAGAAGACCTCCAAAGTCCCTTCCAGCTGTATTCCGATTGGTTGGTTGAAAGAGAAGCCCGCCAGCGGTTTTAAGTAGGATCCATAACGAAAATTAAAACTGGACAAAATTAGGATTACTATATGTTAACAGCCTAGCCCTAGCGTCTCTGAGCAGCATTTCAATTTAATACATTTATTAGAGCAGGAGCCAGGTTCGGTGAAATCTCCCTGTGATTTATGATACAGAATATTCATTACACTGACTGAGATGGCTTTAGATAACAGACTGGTGGTGGTTGGAGTTCGATGTAGGATAAATGAGTTTAAACAACCTGTTGGAATAGCCGAGATCAAAGTGGCTTACGAAGAATTGGTCTTCTTTATAAATGACAAATTATGATAAAAAGGCTGCCTTGATTTCTGTAGCAGAAGGCAATAAAAAGCAATTGCATTCCATGCTCTCTCTTTTTTTATGGCAATGCTAATGTGGCACAATGATGGCCTTGGGATTGCATTTCTGGAAAACAATGCCCCCCCCCCTGCAAAAAAAAAATCAGCTGAAATGCTCCTTAAATGTCCCTCTTCTATCACCCATTCTCTATTCAGTGTTAAGGGGTTTTGTTTTTTTTTTTTGCTTTTTAAAATAATGACAAAATTGATGACCTGGCACCATTATTGGAAGGATACCATTGTTGATTGGACAACTCTCTTTCACATGAAGAAAACTGCTAAAATTTATTTAAAAAAAAATAAAGATGCAAATACTGTTCTTGTTTGCCTCAACTTTTGTTTTCCCATAATAATAAGCAGCTAAGGCATTCTGAGCCTTCTATTATAGCCCTGCCAATATTTATGGCACTACTTCAACTAATCTAAAATAATGGATGTGATTTGACGTAAACAGTACTGAATTCATTTGGACTTACCTAAAAATAAATAAGGAAAATTGTGATATTGTTTCTGCTTTAGTAGAAGTAAATACCATTAACATCCAGGGGTATTTATTTGAGGCAGATACATAGCATTTGCTGTATAAAATAACTCTAACTGATAACCATTGAACCAATGAGCAGTCTCTCATTCAATTTATCCTGAATTCAGACATGTCTTTAAAGAACTATTCAAACACGGGTCAAAGATTAATCTCCAATTGAGTCATTTCAACCTTGCCTTTAGGAGACACAATTATATACATTTTCACGTACTGAATAATTTTTAAAATTGTCATTGTATAGTAGAATGACAGCTAAGAGGGGTTTAGAACAGTTCTAGGAAAGATTATTAGACAGCAAGGTCATTAGAGTTATATCTAACCTTCAGATTCAACACCACCACAGTGTATTTCTCTGGGTATCCTTTGATGTAAAGTGAGAGGAGGAAATGGAATTACGCTTGTCTACTGCTAATGAGTTTTCTACAGCCAGCAGGAGGGGCTGGTTGGTAGTGTGCAGTTGAATTTGTTGGACTGATCATCTGATCCAGCAGTAACAATGGCCTATGATTTTGAATCTGAAAACAAGGAAACTCATACACTCTCACTTATGAAATGGGGTTTTGTGTTAAAAGTTCTTATTTTCAAAGAATCATGTGTATGACCATTCTTACTGGAAATTCCATAAATCCTTGCTTTCCCAGCTCATCTGCTGATTTGGGAGCAACCAATAGCCAAAATTGCATTTGGGGGTCCTTTTGGTCATTAGTTTACAACCAATGTATTGTGGGAGGGGGGTTGGTTCTGGCATTGTTCTGCTGGCAAAGGAACAAAGAGAAAGCAAAAGCAACCCCCACAATCTTGAATCATTTAAAAAGCAGCAAATGCCTCCCACCAAGATCCAAGTCACCCATTACATATTTTTCAAGGCCTCTATAGATACATCAATCATTGCAACGTGGCTTTCCAGCTTTCTTTGCCTATTGAGTGACACTGCTCAGTGCTTCAGCCTAATTGGTTGGTTTAAAAAAAACCACCACCACCCAAACTGACTGTGAACTCGGAAGCAAATCAGCTAGATACTAGACTGTACTAGGTACAGTCTAAACCATTTGTATATAGGACTGCAGCCTTCACTTTCTAATGAATCCAAGTTCATTATAAAATAACAGTTCTATTAAAAAAAAAACCTCTTTTGTTTTCAGATGGCTCATGCTTCTGCTGCAGCAGAAGCTGTCATAATAATCTCTTAAACCTTACAAGAAAGCTAACAAGGCCAAGTCACTTTTGAGTTCCCAAGGCAATAGTGGTAGATAGGTTAGTCAATTATTCTGAGAACAATCTTAGGTTGTGAGGAGAGGTTAAGACTATTAAGAGAAGCCCCAAAGGTGCTGAGGATGTTTCTATCACATATGTGGACCCTTTTGACCTACTATTATAAAATATGATAATTGTGTGTAATTAGAGATGACGGTTCTCAACTCCCAAATCAAGATTGCCTTGGTTATTTATTGTCCACTACAGCATACTTGTCACCCGGTCGCTCAGACTTCATGTGAACAAATGGCAAATGCTGAAGTAAGCATTCCTGTAGGAGATGTGGTTGTTGTGCCAACCGAAGGAACGGAGGGGGGAAACCCAGAAGATACCAAAACCCAGGTTATATTACAACTACAGCCAGTGCAACAAGGGTGAGTGACATGCCAGTCGCAAAATAAAATATTCCCAAGTAATTTTGTCCAAATTGAGGGTTTAGAGGACTGCTCCAAGGAGAGTTGAGAATTCAGGCATAAAAGAAGACGAAGCTCTTGTGATTTAGCAGTTGTGCAGAAGATGGAATTTTAACAAGAGTTTGAGGTATTGGGAGATTCTAGATATGCCAAAAAATATGAAGGAACTCACATATATTATATGGATGCCTTCTCTGTCATTCATTTTATGGCTGGATTTTATGGCTGGACAGAACCATAAAGTTAAGGACAATTTGGTCAACCTGCAGCTGGTGTAGCATTCCTAATAAAGAAGTGGTCAGGCCCCCCAGTCAGTTCATTCCACTGTGAAGCAAGTTGTATCAAAACCAAGTTCCACTGTTTAATAACAATTTCCTTTCCTGTATGTAGACTTGAGTCCTTTCAGCTACAGCAAGAGAACTTCATTATCATGATATTAACTTTCCTTGGAGATAAAAATTACAGTATCCCTTATGAAATTGGTGGAAAAAAAATACTGCTATGAATATTACTTTTTATATAAATGTTTATATAATCCAAAATAAACTATTGTGCAGGGAAACCTGCATAATATCAATAAGTCAAATATATCAAAATAACATTGATAAGTCTAACAGCAAGTTATTGCCATATAAACCGACTGCACTAGAATAACCAAAAGCTGAACTATTAAAATTAAGATTTTGGGTTGCTGTTGAAAAGTGCCAAATTCCATAAATACGGAATTATTAATGGAAAATCCCATAAATAAATGTTACCCCTTCTGATGCCAGGGTCACACAGATTGATGTGGGGGAGATGTTCTTTCATGTCACCAGTTTTCAAATAACTGCATCATTTGTGTACTTATTGCCATTTTTACAGCAGAATTTATCAAGAGAGCTCTGAAACTAATGCGGCCGTGATGGCTGTAGAAACGCATACCATACACAAACTTGAAGATGGCATCGGTGAGTTCTCAGTGATAACGATGCATCCGTTTCATGTTTAGCTCAATTGTATTGCAGCGTAATAGGGGTGCTTTGGATGAAGCCTGCAGGCAGCATGTGCAGTGGTTAGTGCACTGAAGCAGAACCAAGAAGACATGATGAACTCAGACGCACTGAATGGCTTTAATGCAGTCACTGCCTCTTAATCCATTGTACATCCCTGGGTTAATATTGGGAGGACAACATTGAAGAAGAAATACTATGTCCACCGTCTTTCCTCCAAACCAAAACTTTGCTCAGCAAAAGTGGAAATGGGCTGATCCTGAAGCATAACAGTTTCTGCAATAGTTATTTGCATGGATGATGGCTTCCCCCCACCCCCACCCCACTCCATATTATTAAGGGAAATACCAACCTTTGTACATATTTGCATAAGGTGGAATAAAGTCTGTAGCACTGCGAAAATCGAGAATCCTTGGAAAAAGAGTTCTTGAGCTAAGAGGCCTTGGGAGCTTTCTTTCATTGTCTCTTCCTGTGAAGGTGTTGCCTAAAGGTTCACATTTCTGAAGCTCAACTACAGACACAAGGCAGTTCTTGTCAGACTACTGTCCAAATTTCATTTCCTATCTTCATCACTTCAGAATAACTGGAAATTTGCAGATTATATTGGACATTCAAGAGTGTGAGAATGTGAGGCTAGTATCCCAAAGAACTGTATTTTTCAAAAAAATATTTTCTAGGTAGAAGCTAGTACTTTGCCCTTACATTGTAGTTTAATTTTGGCTTGGTGTATAATGTGAGTCTAGCCACTGAGATTTACCTGATCCCATGATTTATAGCAATAGCAATAGCACTTAGACTTATATACCGCTTCATAGTGCTTTTACAGCCCTCTCTAAGCAGTTTACAGAGTCAGCATATTTGCCCCCAACAATCTGGGTCCTCATTTTACCGACCTCAGAAGGATGGAAGGCTGAGTCAACCTTGAGCCTGGTGAGATTCGAACTGCCAAACTGGTGATCAGCAGAAGTAGCTTACAGTACTGCACAGGGGTGGGTTCTAACTTACCTCGCTGCTGGTTCGCTTCCTCCTGCGCCGTGTGGCTGTGCCTCGTGGGCGCGTGCGCGCCTCGTGGACGCGCACGCATGTACAGTAAAAAACATTCAAAAAAATTTAAAAAAAAACGCCAAAAACAAGATGGCGACGCATGTGCAGTGCCGGAAACTCGGCTTCTGCGCATGTGCAGAAGAAAAAAAAATTAAAAAAAAAAATTAAAAAAAAGATGGCGGCACCCACGGACCGGCACCGACCGAACCGGATTGGTGATGTCATCGTGACATCACCAGCGGGTCGCTACCGGTTCGGGAGAACCGGTCCGAACTGGGAGGAACCCACCTCTGGTACTGCACTCTAACCACTGCGCCACCGCAGCTCATGTATAAGCTACAACCTATAGCTGAGTTGTGAGTTGTATATCATGATTTATGGCTGAGTTAAACAAATCGGACCATGTATTAGTACAGTAAGGATTAACCCACTCCATAAGAAACCCTGCCTTGTTAATGGCAACAAGGACAACAATGAATCGTATTGTCTTCCTTTTATACTCTGAACTTTTCTGGCTGTTATGAAACTGTACTCTGATGCTTGCCTAAATACTATACAGTACATTATTTATGGATCCATCGCAAATTGTAAAGATGAAACAAACTATATAATTTTATCAGTGTCTTTAAGAAAGAAGTGATGGCTTAGAATGTGGCTTTCATGCAAGAGTATCCCAAGTTCAGACTTGGGATCTCCAGTTTAAAAGATATACGATGAGAAAATGCTTGGGATTTTTAGTCCTTTTCAGTCTTTGGGTTAGATCAGGGATGTCCAACCTTGGCAACTTTAAGACTTGTGGACTTCAACTCCCAGAATTCCCCAGCCAGCCATGGGGAATTCCCCAGCCAGCATTCCCCATGGCTGGCTGGGGAATTCTGGGTATTGAAGTCCACGGGTTTTAAAGTTGCCAAGGCTGGACACTTATGGTGAGATGAATCAGCATGGAGATCTCTACATGTCTCTCAAATGTCTCCCTGTTTCCATCTGTAGATGCCAGTGCCCTTGAAAGCAATGAGGAAATTGAGATTGCCTACCCTATTACCTGTGGAGATAGCAAGGCCATCTTGCTCTGGAAGAAATTTGTGTGCCCAGGAATCAATGTCAAGTGTGTTAAGGTAAATAGCATGGTGAAAGTGACTTTGCCAGCTCTCTTCTCTTTGTTCTGTGTTGCTGGGTTTTTGACAGGAGCATTCTTTTCCTTTGAAAAAATGTCCCGCTTTCTACTGGATATGCACAGGAGTATTTGGTACACCTAAAACCCTTAGCAATAAACTATTTAGGTGGCAGAGTTTAAGGTAATGTCTTCATTTCACTCTTGCAAGGAGGAGGCACCCCTCCCCCTGCCACAAGGACTTGGACACCACTGTAGGAAGAATGTTGGGTTATGTCTGCCATAATAGATGTTTTTCTTGTGAGAGTCCCATTCTACAATATATAATTGGATGGCAAACATTTTCCCACTTATCCACCTCATTTTTATCCCCAAACAGTTCTACATATTGCAGTGTCAGCACAGTGTCTGGAATCACAAAGCCCAGGTTGTATTAACAAAGTCCTAGTGTGTCTTGATCAGATATATCCATGAATAATGGGTGCTGCCTTGAAGACTGAATGGTTGCATTATATCCTTACCATGAGAAAAATAAAATGGTTCCTTCCTCTTTTGATAGTTCAACGATCAGCTTATCAGCCCCAAGCACTTTGTTCACCTGGCTGGCAAGTCCACCCTGAAGGACTGGAAGCGAGCCATCCGCCTAGGAGGAATCATGCTGAGGTAACCGTCTTGTCATGTATAGGTAGTCCTCAACTTACGACCACAATTAAGCCCAAAATTTCTGTTGCTAACCGAGACATTTGTTAAGTGAGTTTTGCCCCATTTTACGACCTTTCTTGCCACAGTTGTTAAGTGAATCATTGCAGTTGCTAAGTTAGTAACAGAGTTGTTAAGTGAATCTGCTTCCCTATTGACTTTGCTTGTCAGAAGGTCGCAAAAGGAGGTCACATGAGCCCGGGACACTGCAACCGTCATAAATAGGAACCAGTTGCCAAGCATCTGAATTTTGATCATGTGTCCGTGGGGATGCTGCAGTGGTTGTAAGCGTGAAAAACATCCGTACGTCACTTTTTTCACACTGTTGTAACTTTGAACAGTCACTAAATGAATGGTTGTAAGTCGAGGATTACCTGTACCAAACTCTGGTGCAGACATGTGGAGAGGAAACTCCCCTCTCCTTAAAACTGTGGTACCTTGCATTTCTTGCCAAATAAAAATGGTGCCGAGAGTTTGACCCCATGTATTTTAAAATACAGATCTTTCATAGGAAATGCCATTTTATACAGAACGTTAAGAGGGGTTGCTGGGATAAGACTTTGATGTACAGGTAAGTCCTTGACTTACCACCATAATCGAGCTTGGAAATAGGTTGTAAGTTGTGCCAGTGGTTCAGTGCGTCATCGACTTGATTTTACAATATTTTTTTTATGGTGGCCATTAAATGAATCACCATGATCACTAAATGAACATTGCAGTCATTAAGTGACTCCATTGTCTGCAATGGGCCAGCTTTCAGCAAAAAAAAAAAAAAGTCATAAATGAAAGTCATGTGACCCAGTGGTGGGTTTCAAATTTTTTTTACCACCGGTTCTGTGGGCGTGGCTTGGTGGGTGTGGTGTGGCTTGGTGGGCGTGGCTTGGTGGGCATGGCAGGGGAAGGATACTGTAAAATCTCCATTCCCTCCCCACTCCAGGGGAAGGTTACTGCAAAATCCCCATTTCCTCCTGATCAGCTGGGACTCGAAAGGCAGAGAATAGATGGGGGCGGGGCCAGTCAGAGGTGGTATTTACCGGTTCTACGAACTACTCAAAATTTCCGCTACCGGTTCTCCAGAACTGGTCAGAACCTGCTGAAACCCACCTCTGATGTGACCACAGAACACTGCAAATGGCCATAAACGTGAACTAGTTGTCAAGCGCCCAAAATGCAGTCATGTGACTGCAGAAGGATGCATCCAATAGGACTTGTAAGTACCTTTTTTGGGGTCTCCTGGAACTTTCACTAAGAGACTGGTCAGAGGTCGAGGACTTTTTGTAGGTGAACCCTGTTATTCATGGTTTCCTTAACTGCAGTTTCAAGTGTCTAAGGCTGGTGATACAAATTAGACATCATTATCAATGGTAAAAGGATTGGCATCTGGCTCTATTCGGGAGAGAACTTTTGGAGAATTTATCTGGGTGTGTAGCATGCACAAAATGATGGGGGTGTTTTGCCCTGTTATAAAGTATGCTTGTGAGGCTCTCATTATCCATGATTTTATTACCCACAGTCTTTGGGCTGGAACAGCCTCCAATGAATAATGAGGGCCACTTTGGAGGATTCAGTAAATTGTAGTTGTTATTCCTTTCCATGTTGCCAAATAAATTTACGGTAGATGGAAAGAAAGAGTTTTTTTTATGACACAGAACCATGCGCTTCATATTAAACCTTCCATTGAATTATATAACTGCAGTTGTGCATAAGCTAAACGGGACTGAGCATCGTTTGATGCATCACACTCAAAGGCTTTGTCTTTTTACATTTTCCTCTTAGACAATTCTTTGAACTGATTTTCATCCCCCTCAGATGACTGTTCTGTTTTCCATTCATTGTGCAGAAAGATGATGGACTCTGGGCAAATTGATTTCTATCAGCATGACAAAGTGTGCACCAACACCTGCCGAAGCACCAAGTTTGATCTCCTGTTCAGCAGTGCCAGGGCCCCAGTACCAGGACAAACAAGCCTGGTACAGACCCCCACTTCTGCTGATGGTAGGTCTCTCTCTTATTAAAACTCTGCCTTGATTAAATTAAGTGTAAGTTGAAATAGAGTGGGGGGACAGGTTTACAAATTCCGTTACAATATCCTAACTGCATTTATGTACTTTCCAAGATTTCTAGGGACTCCTATTTCTTGACTTTGTCTACCTTAAAGGGATGACAACATGCCTGAATTGGGTCAAATATTTATCATGTGGTTTAATCCTGGGCTACATCCAAAGGGCTTTGAGACAGAAGGGCATCGTGCTCAGTGTTGGAGAACATATCTTACTTCCCACTCCACATTTTCTTTTTGTGAGAAAGTTTTTTTTTTAGTTCAGCTACTTCAATTAATTAGAGCAGGGGTGTCACTCGATTTCATTGAGGGCCGCATCAGGGTTGTGCTTGACCTCGGGGAAGGAGTGTGAGGTGTGGCCAGCGTGGGCGTGGCCAGCTCAATGTCTGTTTTCGGCTGCGACGGCCTCCTGCAGCCTTCTGCCAGCGAAAATGGAGCTTGGGGTGGGGGCACCACGGGCCGATCCTTTGCTGTTTCCAGGATGGCCCTGTGGGCCAGATCTAAGCATCCTGCGGGCTGGATCTGGCCTGTGGGCCTTGAGTTTGACACACCTGAATTAGAGCATAACAAGTTTAATGTATAAGGCGAAGCCGCATGACAAATATTTTGCACAATTCAGGTGTGGCCTTTGAACATTAAAAGGAAAAAGACAATTTGTATAAAGCAGGGACTGTCATCCTCGACCACTTTAAGATGTGTGGACTTGAAACTCTCAGAATTCCCCAGCCAGCATTGAATTGAAAGACGCAAATGTATAGTGTACCAATGTGGTAGTTACACCCAAACATTTCTTCATTCATTGCAGCATCTACAGAGTTTACGTAACATTTCAAAAGCAATGGCTTTATTGTGCCAGCCCCGAGGATACGTTGATCAGCCCAAAGCAACCTTGCTTAACCTGCCCAATGTGGCACTTTCAGAGACCAATTCTCAAACTGTCCAGCCAGCACTGAGACCATGCTGGCTGAGAATCTGAGGAACTTACATCCCCACGTAGAGTGTCAAATGGGCAAGGCTGGTCTGGAAGGACTGGAATCACACACAGCGCTAAGACCTAATGTGCTTTGTTTGCTTTGAGCTGCATTTTGTATGTCCCAACCATTGCGATTTGGAAATTATGGTGTATGGCTTAACATAGGGTGTAAACCCTATCATCATGTCATATCAAGTCATAGACTTACAGAGGAATAGATGGCTTAACAGAACTTATCCTGATGTATCACCTAGATGTGTGGGTGGGTGAGGAGTTACTGTGGCAGCAGAGTATCAGACAGGTCTTCTCTTGTGCAGGAAGCATCACCCAAATTGCAGTGTCTGAGGAAAGTGTAGAAGAAGGGATTGAATGGAATTCTGCTATGACAGCAGCAGTCACTATGGCAACCGATGAGGGAATCAAGAAAGATCCAGAGGAGATTTCAGGTTGGTCCTTCCCGTTTCTCTGTACAGCTTGCATACTTTTTTTTTTTTCATTTCCTCTGCACACTTTGGAAAGGAGAGGAAGTGGAGTAAGAGAAGCAAACTTTTGTCAGTGATGATTGAGATTACTCGGCCCTGCATCCTCAGTCTTTCTGTAGGGTGCCAATTTGGGGGAAAAACTGGTCCTAAACTTGACTCATCAGCAGTGGCATGCACCTTCCTTGAACGATCCTTTGATAATTTGCACCAAAAGACAAAAGGCTTCTAGTGTTTTACATGACATGCCCTGAAAGCTGTTTTCAGCCTGTTGCAACTGTTTGTGAGCACACATGTGCTGCAAGCACAAATATGTAAGTGGTCAATGGACAGTCTACATCAGTGTTCTCAACCGTGACTCCATGAAGATGTGTTTGACTTCAACTATCAGAATTCTAGCTGGGGAATTCTGGGGGTTGAAGTCCACACATCTTCAGTTAGCCATGGCTGAGAAACACTGGTCTAGGTATGTCTGGAGTGGGCGTCTTTTAGTTCAATGATACTTCCAAGTAAGAGTGTATAGCAGGGGTGAAATGCTCCCGGTTCGGCCCGGTCCGGGCGTACCGGTAGCGCCGCCTGCCGGTGGTTCGGAGAGACGCCACCTGCCCAGACGCCACCATTTTGTTGTTTTTTACCCTCTGCGCATGCGCAAAGCGTTCTGCGCATGCACAGAGAGTGAAAAAGCCCATGCGCGAGCGGAGCGAGCGCTTCCGAACCGGTAGGGAAGGTAAGTAGATTTCACCGCTGGTGTATAGGTTGGATCAACAAGTTAGCAATCAATTCCTTAAGGTGCTTGAGAGTGTATAGTAGTTTGCTGGTCCCAGCAGTAGAAATTGTGCTGTATAATTGCCAAACAGTTTTTTTTTTCTTTAAAAATGTTTATCTTTCCGTGGCAGAGGAGATGCTGATGTTTTGGAAAGGCATTGCTGATGTGGGCTTGATGGAAGAAGTGGTCTGTAATATTCAGAAGGAGATAGAGGAGGTGCTAAGAGGGGTACAGCAAAGGCTTGCCCAGTCCCCTTTCCAGATTACCGGTGGGTAAGAGGTCAGCAGTCTCCATGTTGATATGAAATGATAACCACTAGGGCAGACTTCCTGCCTTACAGGTAGTCCTCGACTTACAACAGTTCATTGAGTGGCTGTTCGAAGTTATAACATCACTGAAAAAAGTGACTTATGACCGTTTTTTCACACTTACGACCGCTGCAACATCCCCATGGTCATGTGATCAGAATTTGGATGCTTGACAACTGGTTCCTATTTATGACGGTTGCAATGTCCCAGGATCACGTGATCCCCTTTTGCAACCTTCTGACAAGCAAAGTCAATGGGGAAGTCAGATTCATTTAACAACTGGGCTACTAACTTATTAACGGCAATGATCCACTTAACAACTGTGGCAAGAAAAGTCGTAAAGTGGGGCAACATTCACTCAACCAAAGTTTCACTGAGCAACAAAAATGTTGGGCTCAATTGTGGTCATAAGTCAAGAACTACTTGTATTTATGCTTTGTAAATTATATGTCTCGATAGTGCTTGTTTTGTCATTTTATTAACTACTCTCCAATGATAGTTTTCTGATGAGTAGCAATCTCAAAATGCAAGGCAAGCCTAAAAAATCAAAAGTAGTGAACGTTAACAGGAAAACGCCAAAACCAATTAAAATCCATCGAAGTTGTAAATCATCTTTTTCCAGAATGTTTTCATTGTCTAAATGTTTATCATAGCTCCCTTAGTTTCCAATCAACTTCAGGGATGAATAAAACTACAAGTATTGGAAAAAGGAACTTCTATAAAGCATACTTATAAAGGAGAATATTTGTAGCTCAGGGTTGACATGAGGGGTCCTTGGTGCTCTCTGAGCTTGCTTGTTTTAACAGATTAACAGAGTTGGGAGGGACCTTGCAGGTCATCTAGTCCAACCCCCTGCCCAAACAGGAGACCCTTACATCTGCCTCTACCTAGGATCGAACTCACACCCTCCCGATTGTGAGGCGAGAGCTCCACCTCTAGGCCACAGCAGCTGTGTTTTCTTGCAGACATTTCATTACCCAAACTAGGTAACATCATCAGTGCTAGGGTAGTTTGGGTAATGAAATTTCTGCAAGAAAACAAGCAAGCTCAGAGAGCACAAAGGACTCCTCATAAAGCAGACTAGAATGGCCAGATGACAACGATGATGATGATGAAATAATAATAATAATAATAATAATAATAATAATAATAATAATTATGTCTATGTGGAGATGGCTCTGTAGAATCCCTAAGCCATATGTTCCTTTGTAGTTCTCTCTATAGGGAATCATGGTAGAG
>QLTV01001458.1:5143200-5158630 GCA_003457575.1 Thermophis baileyi
TAGAGCGCGAGCTGTGGGCAGCCGTCGAGCGGCTAGAGCGCCGACGCAGCGCGAGGCGAGCGGGCGGAGCCGCGGGCGGGGCGAGCCAGTCAGAGTCCGCCAGGAAGCCGAGAGCGATCCGCGCGGTGTGTCTGCTGCTTCTGCTGCTCCTCCTTCTCCTCCTCCTTCCCCGGACAAAGCCGCCGCCGTTGCCGCCACCCCCGCCCCTCACCTCGTCGCGCAGCTCGCCTCGGAACCGCGCCGCTGAACGGAGAGCCATGTCGGCCAGCAGCCTCTTGGAGCAGGTAAGCCGTAGAAGGGAGGCCGGCGGTGGGAGAGAGAGAGAGAGAGAGAGAGAGAGAGCGGCGCCCCAGGCGTGAGGGGCGCCACGCTGGGAAAGGCCCCGGCTTCGGGCCTAGCCGGGGAAGGGGGTGGGCGGCCAAACGGACGGAGAAAGGCTCGCGCCTCCACTTCCCTCGCGTCCCTCCCTTCGCAAACGAACCCCCGCCGGGCCCGGCCCTCCTTCTCTCCGTCTCCCGCCGGCTGGTCGGAGCGGCCTAAGTTGGGGCTCGGCTTCTTTCTCCCCTCCCTCCCTCCTTTGGCCGGCCGGGCCTGTTCTTTGCCGCCGCATGACTTATGGCTTCTCTCCCTCTTCCCCTTTCTTCCTGCCTCGCTCTGGCCGCCGCCGCCGCGTCGTCGTCTCCGCTCCAGAGACCGAAGGGACAAGGCACCAAAGGTGAGGAACCCGCAGACGCGGTGGGTGGGCGGCGGTTTTTGAGGGGGCCTCGGGAAGAGGGGAGGAGGAGGAGGAAGAGGGGGGCGACTCCGAGTTTCAGCTTATGGCGGTGTCCCTTGTCTCCGCCATGCGTGGGCCCGGGTCCCTCGCTCTCTAAGGGAGGAAGGAAGCCGGTGGGGGGGGGAGTTTTAACCCTAAAAAGCGGGACCCCCCCCCCGGCAAAAGACGTGGGATCGGAGGCTTCCAGTCTCTTGCACTACCTGCAGAGGTTGCGACTCTGAAAACGGCCGGCTTGGTTGGCCAGGATAAGTTTTTTAAAAGTGTCTCCTCCGTAGAAGGCAAAGCAGCCCGTGAATAGGTCCTTTTATCGGGCTGGGTAAGGAGAGGATTGTAGCTTACTGTAAAAAAAGTTGAGTCAGAATTGAAAGCCCCGGGTGAAAACAATTCATTAAAAAACGGTTCAGTGGCTGATTCTGGTAGATGAATTTCTTCCCCTCTCTCTTCCTCTTTGTATTCTCTCAATTCGGCCACCCACCCATATTGGCAGAAGGGTGATAAGGAATGGTTTGGTGTGAAGCGCCCCACGAAAAGGGGGAGGGCCGCTTCCAGGCAGACTTTTTAAAAGCAAAAACTGGCTTTTGATTAAAAACTACCGTTTTTTTAAAATTATTGCACCTGGATCTGCAGTATTCAAACCAAAAGGGGGGGGGGAGAAGAATGGCCTGATCAGATATCAATAGAGAAAAAAAAGTAAATATGAAAGATAAGATTAGTTAACTTTCCTTCCTTGTTTTAATGAGTAGGCATAGCTTTAAATGTAGCCTTTGAAGGCTGAAGTGAGAGTAGTGCGCATAGTCAAGCTGCCTCAAGGGCCCAATTTATGGCTTCCAGAAGCAAAATTAAAACTCCTTGAAAGCCATGCAGGCTTTCTTTCTCTTTTCTTGAAATGCCTGTGAATGTGACGAATAGATTGTCAGAAAAGGAAGTGCTTGTAAGCTTTATTATGAACTCAAAAGTTTAAAATCCAAACAAAGGAAGGGAACCTGGAGGTCATTCAGTCTAGTGCTGCATCTGCAGTAATAATATTCTTGGGGAAAAAAGTGACGAATCTGGTAGCACCTTTTTTTTTTTTTACTAACAAATTCTATTAAAAGACATAACTTGTTTGAGCTGCAGCTGGCTTCCTCAGATGCATAGATATGTCTACAACATCCTTGAGAGAGATGGTTAGCTTCTGCTTGTAGAGAAAGAAACAACAAAAATAAGTTCCTCTTAGGAATATTGCTCTGTTGTTGAAAACAAAACAAAACCCAAACCTCTTATTCTTAGGAAGCATCTGTGCCATAGATGGAAGAATTTTCAGGTCATACTTAAGCTATAATCTGGTTTTTGATAGTATATTATGTATGCTCATACTTAAACCATGTCTAACATGTGAACATGATTGATTGATTTTTCTGTAATCTCCACCTAATTAGTGATAATCCTGATTCTTGGTGCAGCCGAAAGATATTGACGTTGCCTTCTGCATGACAGCCCACTGTATATTGGATGATAGGTTCTATCCCCCCAACTGCATATGTTAGTCAACTAAAGCTTCCCTTCAAGTCTCAGATCCTCATGTGGGGTAGTCACATTACATAATGGTTTTACTTATTAAATTTATACCCCACCCAATTCCCAGGTTTACTGTAGTTTTTAGTAAAATACATTGGAACTATTTACAAAGACTATATATTTGCAGGACTTAATTTAACCTCACTACCTACCACTAATCCCCAATGAAACAGATGGATACTATGAGAAGTGAGTGTATTCTCTTATCCTTGAGCAGTAATAACTACCGGTAATCTTATACATGTTCAGTTTCTGACAAAAGGTTCTTCAATTCCATATGTCTTAAATTATCGAACAGTAATATCAGAATTGAGTAACCTTGTTAAAACATTTGTTTTTAGTGCAAAATGGATCAGTGCATCAGAAAGACAACTTAAATGATGATGATATTGAACCTTACTTGAGTCCTCAGGCCAGACCGGTGAGTGCTAGAAAATGTAATTTGTTTCATGATGCTCTTTGCTTTTGTTCAATCCCTTTTTCTCATGCCATCTAGAATTCAGCTTATTTCTCTGCTTTGATCATTTATACTCAGCTCATTCACTAATTAGCTGTTAATGCTTGCTAGCCGCTTATAGCAGTGTCTTACACTTTATAAATCTTTTAAGCCTCTTCAGTGGGACCGACTTTAATACATTAAGGAATAATTTTCTACAGAATTGTCTGAATTTCTGAGTAAGTATATTTAAAATAAGCTGACCAACTCTATTCCATATATGTTTATTTATTTATTAAACTTGTATGGTGCCCATCTCTCCTAAAGGCACCTTATAGTTCACCTTGTAGTACAATAAACACTGTTAATTTTTAGAAATGAATTGTGGATTATGATTGAAATTAAGTACTCTACCTTAATTAGCTTTTGGATCTTAACCCACTTCTATTGAGATCATACATCTAGTAAGGCCTAACATTTCACAGAGGTTGAGAGCTAGTAAACTATATGTAGAATATGTCCTCTTACATGGCTGGTCTTGGCTGATTCCCAAAAGCTAAATAGGGATGAGTCTTGTTAGTGTTCGGGTAGAAGAGCTAGGAAATATAACCTGTAAACTAAACTGGGAAGTAGAAAAAATATCCCCCAAAATCATAATGGCATTTTTTTTCCTGTGCGGTTGCCAAGAAAATTTTATGGAAATGTCTTTTAGTCTTCAATAGTCAAGACTTAGTCAAAATAAATGTCCTTTTTATCTACCTGTCATTGTTCTAAACAACCTTTTAGCAGTTTAAGTGTTGAGAAGCATTTTGATGTATAGTTAGATTCAGTCTTCTAGTTTGTAAGCTCTAAATTCATTTCCTTTGTTTACTAAAAGTGACAGATATTTTCCTACGTGCAAATTTTTGCAGGGATTTGGGGGGAAAGAATTTGGAAGAGCATCCTAGGACTTTTTGCATGAAGCTGGATTCTAGTGCCCAGTGACATGGTCACGTGCTAATATTGCACAGCAATCATTGCTCACGGCCAAGAATTGGAGAATTGGATTTGTAGTTTGAACATAGCTGGAAGGCATCAGAATGCTGTTATAAAGTGTTCTTTGGTCCACAGCTAAGCATATACTGTAATATCTTTGTGCAGTTTCTGAGAGGTCTTGAAAGGAAGGTAAACTACAAAATTGTAGATGAATTTTCAAGTTACAGAATCATAAAGGATAGGTATCAACTTTAAACTGAGAAATAGTAGCAATCTTTTGATCTGGGAACTTCACAGAAAACCTAGAGTTCCAGCTTAGGAGATAACTAGGGCAGGGGTCCCCAACCCCTGGTACGTGGACCTGCACTGATCTGCGGAAAAACCTCTCCCAGAACCAGCCCCTGGTGCCCAAAAGGTTGGGGGCCATTGAGCTAGGGTGAACTACGATTTATACAGCTGACTATCTAGTTTCTGTCCACTGCTGATTATTTCTGTTCCAGTTACTCCAAGTATCAGCTAAGTTGACAACAGGATCTACACTGTGAGAAAATATAGTATTGTGAACATACTTAAGGCATCTAATGTGGGTTTTCACTTAATCTTCAATGAATAGGTCTTTGTATGAGGAATGGATCCATAAACGTGATATGGAAAATTACCAAGAAGTGTCAGGGTAGGGAACTAATTGACCTTTTTTCAGAAATTCCAGCACAGTGGATTGCTGTGTAACTTATTAATTCTGGAAGCTGGATAATGTATGATTGATTATTTCTGAACTCTTCCAAGAGCCAGTAAATTGCAGTACATTGTCTTTTCTGTTTCAAGGCACAAATAATTGTTCAAAGCCCACAGTTTTTCTGCTGTAAAATGAGCATTTTCATTGCCCAGTTTCTTGGCTACTTGTCAATTATAAAAATGTGCACATGAGTTGAACTTGCAATTGTGCTCTTGTAATTATATCCTTGCTGTTGATGGGAATGACTTCCCTCCTTCCAAATATCTAAAAAACAAGAACAGACCTGTAAATGCAAACCTGCCCAAGTTTAAGTTTATATAGAATAAGCTCTATTTAAAAGATAGGTCCTAAGGTAGCTTGACTTAGTCATTTTATGTACACATATACAACACACACACACACACACACACACACACACACACACACACACACACACACAGAGAGAGAGAGAGAGAGGGATCTGCACGCATGTACATGTTGACTAACCATTAATTTGTAGGCTATTTTGTTGTTTCGTCATAGTTTGTTCCTAGCAGTGACAGCAGAGCACTATCTGCAAGTTGTTGTTACTAGGAAAGGATGCAACCTTATTAGCCTTTTAATTTCCTGTTGTAAATTGGAATTTCACCGGTTAAGTAATAGGCAAGAATAGCCTGCAATGCTAATCCAATTTTGATAAAATGCTCATGCATTTGAGCTTTGTCATTACTTCAATCATCAGAAAGCTTTATGAGACATTGAGTCATTCTAGGAAGTCCTTTAAATGGTGAGCAGGGGGGTATTGTAGACACGTAGCTTATCATACACTTGCTGCAACAGGATATATCCTTAACCTGTGCAGTTAATGGCAAAATCCATTTCCAAGTAATTTCAATGAATATTTAGAACATTTTTTGTGTGAGTACAGTACCATACTCAGTCTCACCCCTCTGTTTAATCATACCTTTAAAAATCTGATAGGCTTGTTTAATCTCTTTATGTTATTAAAGCAATTGGACCTTTAGGAAGTTATTTTGTTTTTAAAGTACACTTCAGATGCACAGTTATTGTAAATGTTAACAAACATGGCCTAACATTAAACACGAGTTATATTCAGCCATCTGATTTTTGGGGTTCAATTAATGGTCATGTAGCAAATATAATTATGGAATTATATTTCTCTGTTGCTGTTATCGTTCTTAAATATTTGGTTGAATGAAGGTGGGACAAATCTCAGTGTTGTCATTCCTAGGCATCATTTTAGAGCAATTGTTAGGCAGTTGCTGATCAGCATAAACTTCTTTAAATCAGACCTAAATGTTCCCTTAAAAGACAGTATAATTCCTTTAAGCATTTCAAGATTAAGTAATCAGTATGACTAATTCATTTAGTTTTTTGGTTTGTTTCTAGTGCTTAAGTCTTATATTTATTTACAATATAATGCTATTTATACCTACACTTGAATACTGTAAACAGAAGATTGCCTTATACCAGTGATGGCGAACTTTTTTTTGCTTGGGTGCCAAAAGGGCGCGTGCGTGTGTGATAGCGCGTGCATGCCCACACCCATAATGCAACGCGCTCCCCCTCCCTGCGCATGCACACAGGGCTCACTGGAGCCTGTGGATGGCAAAAAACGGATTCCAGCTTATTTTTGGCCTTCCAGAGGGCAGGGGGAGGTCGTTTTTGTCTTCCCCAGGCTTCCGGAGCCTGTGGATGGCGAAAAACGGACCCAACGGCCCAACTGGAAGTTTGGAAACGACCTCCCCCCCACCCTCCAGAAGGCCGAAAATCAGCTGACCAGCGCTCATATGCGCGCTGGAGCTGACATAGGGCAACGCCTCGCGTGCCCTCAGATATGGCTCCGTGTGTCACAGATTCGCCATCACGGCCTTATACTGTTATCTGAAGCTGTTGATAGTGAAGAGTTGCCACTGATTTTTTTTTTTTTTTGTATTTTGAATTCTGAGCTAACATACATGAGAAATTTTAGTGGTCGAATTGCAGAATGAGATGATAGCTTCCTTGTAGTCAGTGATAGTCTTCCCTTTGGTGCCAATTAATTCCATTCAAAACACACATGAGATATTTCCAATGGTTTGATTGAGAAGGTATAATATTCTATTGCTAAGAAATTTGGTATTGAAATATGACAGGTGAACCATTCTTTATATATATCATTTTTGGTGTGCTCATTGGCTTGTAAAGGCATAGCCCAAGATTTCACTTAGGTGATGTTTTAACTTGCATTACTATTGTTACTTTAAGGAGATGGGTGGAATTCCTTTCTCCATAAACCATTTAAATAAACAATATTTAAATTATTTTTGGTCTGTTTACAAATAATTTAAAATTCAGTAGCTGTTTTTTTTTTAAAAAGGAAGCAAGCTAGCATTAGTTGTAATTGATCTTCCTGTGTGTTTCATCCTCCACCTATACCTCAGTACATAGATTTAAAAAAATACAACCTCCACACTCACTAGATGGTGTTTTGTGGCAAGAGTGACTTTCTTTTTGAGGTTCAGATAAGATGTAGGATGGCTTCATTTTCTCTGATGCTCTGAAATCAGTAGCTTGCTTTTTTGTGTAGCCCTGTATTATAAAGAAAAAATTCGGCTTGAAAGGATAACATGGAAGAATGATCTACACATGGGTTTAATCTAGTTTTCATGCTGTAGCACGTATTGTTCAGTCTAACTCTTTAGTTCTTGCTTTTTTCTTCCAGAACAACGCATATACTGCAATGTCAGATTCCTACATGCCGAATTACTACAGCCCATCCATTGGATTTTCCTACTCCTTGGGTGAAGCTGCTTGGTCTACTGGGGGTGATCCCCCTATGCCCTATTTGACTTCGTATGGACAGCTAAGCAATGGAGAGCCTCATTTTCTCCCAGATGCCATGTTTGGACAGCCAGGGGCCCTTGGCAGCACACCATTTCTGGGACAGCACGGCTTTAACTTTTTTCCAAGTGGAATTGACTTCTCTGCTTGGGGTAATAACAGTTCTCAGGGGCAATCGACTCAAAGTTCAGGATACAGTAGCAACTATGCTTATGCACCAAGTTCATTGGGTGGAGCTATGATCGATGGACAGTCAGCGTTTGCTAATGACACCTTGAATAAGGCACCTGGCATGAACACCATAGATCAAGGAATGGCAGCCTTGAAACTAGGCAGCACTGATGTAGCAAGCAGTGTCCCGAAAGTTGTTGGCTCTGCCGTTGGCAGTGGGTCTATTGCCAGTAATATTGGAACTTCTAATAGCTTGCCCCCAGCTACTATTGCTCCTCCCAAACCAACATCCTGGGCTGATATTGCAAGCAAACCTGCCAAACAACAGCCCAAGCTGAAGACCAAGAATGGGATTGCAGGCTCAAGTCTTCCACCCCCCCCCATTAAACACAACATGGACATCGGAACTTGGGATAATAAAGGACCAGTGGCAAAAAACCCTTCCCAGGCTTTAGTTCAGAATATTGGTCAGCCACCAACCCAAATATCTCCCCAACCAATGGGTCAGCAGATGAATAATAGTCCACCAGCAATGCAGCCTTCAGCAGGACAACAGCCACAACCTCTGCCACCTGCACCACCTCAACCAACTCAGTTGCCAGTTCAGCAACAGGCAGCTCAGCCTGCCCGTTGGGTTGCACCTCGTAACCGTGGAAATGGATTTGGCCAAAACGGCGTTGATGGCAATGCAGTAGGACAGTCTCAAACCACCTCTGGGTCTGCACCTTTGGAGCCCCACCCTGTCTTGGAGAAGTTGAGATCTATTAACAACTATAACCCAAAGGATTTTGACTGGAACCCAAAACATGGGAGGGTCTTCATTATCAAGAGTTATTCTGAAGACGATATCCACCGTTCCATTAAATATAACATCTGGTGCAGTACAGAGCATGGTAATAAGAGACTGGATGCTGCTTATCGCTCCATGAATGGAAAAGGTCCCGTTTACTTACTGTTCAGTGTCAACGGCAGTGGTCATTTCTGTGGAGTGGCAGAAATGAAATCTGCTGTGGACTACAATACGTGCGCTGGCGTGTGGTCCCAGGACAAATGGAAGGGGCGATTTGATGTCAGGTGGATTTTTGTGAAGGACGTTCCCAACAGCCAACTGCGGCACATTCGCCTAGAGAACAATGAGAATAAACCAGTGACCAACTCCAGGGACACTCAGGAGGTGCCTCTGGAAAAGGCCAAACAGGTGCTGAAAATCATTGCTACCTACAAGCACACCACTTCCATCTTTGATGACTTCTCACACTATGAGAAACGCCAGGAAGAGGAGGAAAATGTGAAAAAGGTAACTGCTTGAGCAGCCAGGGAAGAGAGAGAAAGGGGAGGCTGGATGTTACTGTATACTGTATAACAGTGATGGCTAACCTTTTCGGACCGAGTGCCCAAAGAGCGCACACCCGAACCCCCAAAATACAATGCGTGTGTGGCCCCCCCTGCACTCCCCCCGTGCGTGCGCGGGAGGCGCGCGCGCATGCACGGCAGAGCTGAATGGGGCGACGGCTCGCGTCCCCACAGAGAGGGCGCTGCGTGCCACCTGTGGCACCCGTGCCATAGGTTTGCCATCATGGCTGTATTAAATCAACTTACTGTATAAGAGTAGCAGTAAGCCTCTAAGAGCCGAGGTGGCGCAGTGGTTAGAGTGCAGCACTGCAGGCTACTTCAGCTGACTGCTAGCTGCAGTTCGGCGGTTCAAATCTCACCGGCTCAAGGTTGACTCAACCTTCCATCCTTCCGAGGTGGGTAAATGAGGACCCAGATTGTTGGGGGCAATATGCTAACTCTGTAAACCGCTTAGAGAGGGCTGTAAAGCACTATGAAGCGGTATATAAGTCTAAGTGCTATTGCTATTGCTATAAGTTGTGAACATCAATACCCAAGTAGATTTGCAGAGGTTATCATTAAGTATATAACTTGTGGCAATGGTATTTAAACTAGAATATGCTCTAGCCAAATTGTAGTTAGTGTATAAAATTTGTGTAGTATAGAAGAGCATGACATTTAAGCATGTAGTGGCAGCAAGTAGACTTTTTCCCATGAGATGTTCTGGATAATAGTGCTTATAGTTTTGTTCGTGAACTGAATTAAGTAAACTGAATTATGGGTGGAAATGCTTTTCAATCAATATCTTTGTCATGATTCCTCTTGTTTACAGTGTCACGGTTTTTTTTAACTCAAGGAATAAGATCAGCTTTGTATTCTGCAGTTATTTCTTTTCTTTTTTTTCTTGAGGCACTAGCTGATGAGGAATTGGTAATCAGTATACCACCGAAGTACCTTAAAAACTGCTAAATGTATATTCTAATTCAGTGGTTCTCATCCCTGGGGGGTCGCAGTGTTGTCACAGGGGAGCCCACGAAGGCTTATGATTTAAATTTTGAGTTAAGTCTTGGTGGTCTGTGGCCACGAAAAGTATTTAAAGGGGGTCCGTGGTGAAGAAAAGGTTGAGAACCACTGCTCTAGTTATTGGTGACCCTCCCAACTTGCTTAAAAGGGTTGTTTTTTCTTTTTTTTAAAACAAAGTATGTCCTTTAACACAAGACTGTTGTACAAGAAAACCTTGTATCTTGAGCATTTGGAATGAGCTATGTAGTTCTTGGTATCTAAGCCATTGACTTAGATACTGATTTATCTAGTATAACAGTATGTTTTGAAAAATCATAGGTATGCTCTTTTTTTGCTCCTCTTGATATGCTGAAATATGTGTTTTCTTATAGTGGGTAGGATTTATGCTGTCGCATCGTAGTTACGTTGTGGCAGTGGCATGGAAAGATTAATGTAGATAATCATAGTCTCTAAATGAAAAATTATCATTTGTAGGACTCAGAAATGTGAAAACCTACATGTATAATATTTTTAGGGTAACCATGTCAACAAAGCATCTGAAAAAAAGCAAAATTAATGTTAAAATTCATCATGGAGATTCAAAGTAGTAAAGAAAATACAGGCGTGAAAAATAGCAGGCCAGCAGAAATATATTACTTGGATGTACTTGATTAACTTTATTTTTAATAGGCAGCAAGTTTCGTATAGTAGTGAAGACACTAGGTGAGAAACAGGAGACAGTGAATTCTAGTCCTACCTTAGGCACAAAGCCAGACAGGTGATCTTGAGCCAGTCACACTCTTAGCCCTAAGAAGGAGACATTGGCAAACCACTCCCAAAATCTTGCCAAAAGAATTGCAGGGACCTGTCTGGGAGTCAACACTAATGTAAAGGTAGTTCCCCCCCCCCAAGTATTTTTTTAATCTTAAAAGTATTTGATGAAGTGATTTGATATTTAAAGGTTAAAACTGAAAAGGTCCAGAAGCTGTTCTTTCTAATTGGAATTGAGAATCCTTAAAAACAAAGTATTTGTATCCTTTGGCTTTTTCTAAACAACATGACTAAGCCAACATAGCTGTTTCAGTACTCCCTGTAGAATGAATTGTTTCTCACGGTATTTTAAAATGACAGGATTTGTATTCGATCTTCAGCATGCCAGTTTTGGATGACACATATCCATAAGAATCCAAGCCTAGTAGGAGTTGGCTTTCAGATTTGCTGGACAGAAGCATTTATTAATGTCTGTGTCCTGCAGCAATGTTCATCAAGAACCAGTTTCTGCATCATATAATTCTCTTCTATCTTAGTGAAAGACTTCATGCTATTTCTATATACATGCTATAAACTGATGGTTCTCACCGTTGCAGAATAATGTTAAGAAATTATGTATTTGAAGCTTCAGTTTTTCAATTGGATTACTAGTACATTTTTTAAAGGGTTACACTGTATCATTGATTTGATAATTACTTGTTACTGTGTAAACTCTTCCTGTGTAAATTGTAACACTGTGATACTTCAGAAGCTGTATTTCCAAGTCTCTCTGGATGTGTAACAATATTCTGAAACTGTAACGTTTTATTGATAAGATGTTAGAACCCAGAACTGCAGCCTTAAAATGAAAACACCGATTGAATAATTTTATTCCAGTATATGCTGCAAATTCTCCAACTTTTAATTAAAGTAATTTTTCTATTTGCATTACAGTATTATAAATGTTTCTGTATAAAATATTTTATGTTGCTTAATGGCAAAAATAAATTGTCTAATCTAGTGTATACCAGCACTTCTTCTAGTGTTAGGATGGCTACTAATAATTTATTCCCAGCTCATCAGTTATAGATGTAATATGTTATGTAGGGCTGTAACGCATATATTTTCCTAATATTCAGAACTGCATGAACAAAGCACATGTGTGAGCTTTAAGAATTTGCCTGATGATTGCAGTCTGCTTTTCATTTGCCTTTCTGGACAAAACACACTTAGGTAATGTAAATCAGATTAACTGAAGTCAACAATAATTGCCAGGCTAAGTATGAAGAACAGGAAGTCTTTATCCTTTCCGTTTGGAGTAGTTTAATATGGTTGACATGAAAAGAGTGTTCATCGGCTTTTTCATGATATTTTAATTTCATTTTTTAATAGAAACTTGTACTTACTCGCTAGGACTAAGATTTTTAACAGCCTATATAGTAACAGCTTTTACTATATAGATTGAAGTAATCGGATACTGGTAATCCTCGACTTACGACCACAGTTGAGCCCAAAATTCTGTTGCTAAGTGAGCCGTTAACTGAGTTTTGCCCCATTTAATGACCTTTCTTGCCCCATTTAAGTGAATCACTGCAGTTGTTAAATGAGTAACACGGTTGTTAAATGAATCAGGCTTCCCCATTTACTTTGCTTGTCAGAAGTTCGCAAAAGGTGGTCACATGACCCTGTGACACTGCAGCCATCATAAATCAGTTGCCAAGTGTCTGAATTTGATCACGTGACACGGGATGCTGCAATGGTCGTAAATGTGGAAAACGGTCATAAGCCTTTTTTTTTTGTGCCATGTAACTCCGAACAGTCATTAAATGAACTGTTGTAAGGACTACCAGTAATAAGGAGAGCCATGAGGCAAAATGCCTTTGAGATTTCAACTTGTAGCTGTTCTTTGACTGAAATAAGCTTGCTTGTTTTTGGATGTGCTTGTAGGCATCTAGAGTGCTGCTTAGGATACATAGAAAAGTATGTGATTGGGACAATATATAAATGCTCTTAAAAAGAAAAAAATATTTCTGTGTGTTCACCTGGAAGGTTCTGTGTGTTTCTAGATTTTAGGCTAGCTCTCAAGGACAGTTCAAACATCATTCTGCCTAGAATGTCTAATGGGCAAAAAACTAGGGCATAGAATAGAAAACAAATACGATAAATAACTAGGTATGGTGTAGAAAACTCTTAAATTTTTTAATTCAAGTTGTATGACACCAGATTCAACGTTGGGGGGGGGCTCACAATCAATTTACAATCAATAAAACATAAAAAATACTAAAAGATGACAAGTGTAACAGACCAGATACAATAAAATGAAGGGTTTAATTCTCTCTCACCAAAGGCCTGGGAGAAGGTTTGAATTATCTTTGAATTGTGTTCATATAGACCAGTGGTTCTCAACCTTTCTACTGCCGCAACCCCTGCCCCGCCGCTGTGACCCCCTCCTCGCCGCCTCCCCACGCACGATGAGGGGACAAAGGGGGCGTGGCAGGCGAGCGCGCGCTTAGGCGACCCCTGAGAAACGCATGCGCAGAGCGTTCTGCGCATGCGCAGAGGGTAAACGAACCCAATGGCGGCGTCCGGGCGGATGGGGCGAAGTCTCCCGCTTCTGTCGCTACCGGCTGTCCGGCGACCCGCAGGCACAGCCGAAGCGGGAGCATTTCACCCCTGCAGTGACGGTGGCACCAAGATGGCGGGCTAACGCGCGCGGCGACCCCTGTGAAAGAGTCGTTCAACCCCCAAAGGGGTCGCGACCCACAGGTTGAGAACCGCTGATATAGACATTGGAAAAGCGGAAAGCACTTTTCCTTGGTACAAGATGGTAGAGAACGTAGATATGAGTCTGTAAACCTAAAACGTTTTCGTGCCCCAATCTTGGGTGTACTTTATATATAGATTAAGGTTTTGCAAATAACAGAACAATGCTATACTTGCAGGGGTCCCCAACCCCCGGGCTACGGACTGGTACTGGTCTGTAGCCTGTTAGGAACTGGGCTGCACAAGCAGCAGGCGAGCGAGCAAAGTTTCATCTGCGCATGCACAGGATCTAGATCAGGGGTGTCAACTCCAAGCCCGCGGGGTACTTAGATCTGGGCCGCGGGGCCGCCCTGTAAACAGCGAAGGACTGGCCTGTAGTGCTTCTGCCAGTGAAAACGGAGCTCGGGAGCCTGTTTTTGCTGGCAGAGCGCTCTGGCCTCCATAGGCACCCCCAGCACGAGTGACGTCGAGGTGGCCATGCCCCCCCGCCCCCCCCCAAGGTCAAACACAACCCTGATGCGGCCCTCAATGAAATTGAGTTTGACAGCCCTGGTCTAGATTGCAGACGAAACCATCCCTCCCCCCAGGAAGACAATTCTTCTTCCGAAACCGATCCGTGGTGCCAGAAAGGTTGGGGACCACTGCTGTACTGTACTGTGACTTGCAACGCATTTAAATTATATAATTGAATTTGTACAATAGTTATCAAGAACAGGCTTCTCCTGGTAATGTAATACTTCATCGAGTTATTGCGCTTACAATTTTGTATTAAAACAAGGTTGAATAAAATGAGAGGGGGCATTTTGTATTAAACACGAGGCTGCCTCTCAAATTTCACGTTTGTGTATAAGAATCAATTGTTGGGGTACTGTCTCATCTAATTATTGACCTTTCTTGCCATAAGCTGCATGCTGACTCATTTCATATAAAAGTCAAAATTCTGGTTATTATAAAAGTCGGAAAGCCGTGTGCTTTCTTTCACAGAATGCTGCATAAAGTTATGTCACTAGCATTGTATTTTATGGCATTTTACTTTTCCTTTGTGTGTTTTCCAGTAATCTTGCATTAAGTGGTGACTGGTAAATATTTCTCAGAAGCAGGAGCTTATCCCCAGGTGACCAGAACTGCAATACATGAACTAGGAGTATTGTTGAACTCTTTTCAGAATGCAAAAACTTAAATTGAAATAAAACATTGTAATATAAATAGATTATGTATAAAAAATGTTATGGCCATCACCCTTTCTACTAGTCAAGACAAAAGTATGGAATAAGATTAAATCCTGTTTTGCACTGGTCGAAGTGCCCACTTTCATTGATCCTAAAGGATCAGAATAGAATAGAATAGAATAGATATAGAGCAACTTTTTACCCTGAAGGAATCTTGAAATAATTTTCAACTCTCAGGGAATCCCTGCATAAAAATTGAAAAAACAGTATGAAAATTTTATAATACAATTCATGTCTAATCTTTACAATTATGTTTTACAACAATAGCACTGTGGGAGGCAGGCAGTTGTATCATGATTTGTAGTATTGTGCAGTGCACGAAATTTAGAATACAGTGTGTTGGTTTGGTTTGGTTTGGTTTGGTTTTAATCACAATCTCACAAAATCCCAGTTGAGAAAGGCTGGATTAGAACAAGGAAGCATTGCAAGCATTACTCCAAGTTGTCATTTTTTAAAAGAAAAACAGAAAATACCGTGTTTCCCCGAAAATAAGACAGGGGCTTATATTTTTTTGACCCCCCAAATATGGCCTCGGCCTTATTATCGGGGGGGGGGCTTATTATTTTGGGGGTGCAGTAGGCGGCGAGCGTGGGTCTGCATGTCCCATCGCCGCTGCCTCGCCTCCCCTCCCTGCCGCCACCGCCTCGTGGAGCAGGACTCAGTAAGGCTTGTTGTGCCGTTGCATGCACGAACTGCAGGACTGCCGCAAACTTCATCATACTGGCACAGCTGGGGTCCTTCTGCCGTTGGTGCATGCAACGGCACAACAGGCCTTGCAGAGTCCTGCTCCACGAGGCAGCGGCGGTGGCGGGACGAGTCTCACAGAGACTCATTTCTGGCAGGTGGAACATGTTGGGCCGTGAGACGCACGTCCTACCTGG
>QLTV01001458.1:5161460-5171479 GCA_003457575.1 Thermophis baileyi
TTGCTCTCTCTCTCGTTCTCTCCCGGCCAGGAGCTGCTTTTTAGCAGTGGGCACTCTTGGCTGGGAGGTTGATGCATGCACACCCCGCGGTACTGCCTCGGCTCCTCTGGGCTCTGCCTCTGCCAGCGTTTTGAAGCGCTCCTGCCTGCGATGGGGCGGCGAGGCAGGCATCAAGGCTCCCCTTCTCTTCCTCGGAGGCAGGAGCGCGTTTGAAAACGCTGGCAGAGGCAGAGCCCAGAGGAGCCGAGCAGTCTCGTGGGGTGTGCGTGCCCTCGACTCTCACTTGCTCTCGCTCTCCCGCCCAAAAAAGTGCCCGCAGCAAAAAGAGCGCCTCCCGGCATGCCCCCCCCTTTCCCCCCGGAAAGTAATGGGGGGGCTTATTTTCGGGGGGTGGCTTATTTCAACGCATGTCCCGAAAAGCCCTGTTGGACTTATTATCGGGACATGTCTTATTTTCGGGGAAACACGGTAGTACTTTACTGTGGGGATTAATTTTATTTGTGTGGCTTTTCCTTCACACTTTTCAGTACAGTATGGCTTACCTGGAATAAATTGATGTTTAAAACTATAATACATGAAACTCCAAACAATATTAATAAAACATGGAAAAGCAGAGAATGCCTTGTGAAATAAATGCTTTATCACATAATAAGAAACAAGACATAGTTAGAGCATTGATAGCAATTTATTTAACTGTATTCAAAGAATTCTGCTTCTACAAGTAAAGTGCTTATCCATTTTTATAAATTGGATTTTATTTCCTCCCTCATAGCCATTCCTGTGAACTCTGGCAGACTAAGATCCTTGTACTAAGAAACGTCATTTTAGTATTCCTTCATTAATTTATCTGTTGTGTCATTTCAGACTTTAAACTTGCTGGTTGGAATTTCTAGTTTTATTGGTTTATAAGCTGCATTGGAACCTTTCTGATTGAAGTATAGGATATAAATACTCTAAATAAAGTCATCTCTGTTTAAAAGCTACCTAGTGCAATTTATGAAATAACAAAAGGCAATCCCTATCCGTAGGCTTTTAGTCAAAAAGGATGTACAGTACCAAAGAGGGAGAATGGGGGAATGGGGATGGAAAAGGGAAAAACGTCTAGGAGAGAGTTGGCTTGGCTCTAAGAAAGGTAGATCAGGATCTAAACCAGATCTAGCCTTGGCAACTTTAAGACCTGTGGACTTCAACTTCCCCATGCTAGCTGGGGAATTCTGGGAGTTGAAGTCCACAGATCTTAAAGTTGCCAAGGTTGGACGTCCCTAGTCTAAACAGATCTTAAGACCCTATTTTGAGAAGGGAGAGGCAAGAACATATTATATTTGAGATATTCAGAAGTTCTAGTAGTGATCTCTAATTTGATAACCAAGGGAGATTGTTTCAAAACAGGTGCAACCATCTGTTACCAGCTCAAGGTAAAAGAATTATGGATTGTTGGATGACTCTTAGATATGTTTCCTGTGTGATTTAACTCTTTAGGCCAGGGATAAGCAACTAGATATCCTCCGTATAGCATACATTCCCATAGATTTTAGCCATCCTGCCCAGCGGCCATTAATAAGACTGTAGTCCAAAGCCTGGGGATGGATAGCAGATAATTCACTGTTGCTCTAGCATTTGCAATTTATCCATCTCCAGAATTTTATGCTAAAATGTTTTCTATGAAAGCATTGACCAAACAGATCTGTAGATAGCTTTGCCAACAGGTGATACTATATTCAATGAAACTTCTATACATTGAATCTTATCTTTGTTCTTTCAGCTGTATGTAAGAACAGTATTTGCATTGCTTTCATCCCAGTCTTGATACCAGGGTGTGATAACCAACTGACATGGTGTTCTGAATAACTTAGAAGGGCTTGGTCATGCTTGAATAGCTACTAGATTTGCTTGTACTTGTTAGCAAGTGCTACTAGCCTTGATCTTTTAGATTGCATGAACATGGTTTCCTCTCAGACATAAGTCAGTAGAAGCTGATCTTGTTATTTGCCACAGAATAAGCAAGAATGGAGCAGAAGTGTATCTCTGATGATCAGGAGCGGTAGATTGTATAGATTAAGCCCTCTTTCAGAATTAACACCAAATAATAAATAATGTACTAGAAAGTTTTCTGTTCTGTCGCTTCTCAAACAAAGTATTCTTCCCCGTACCATTCTGTGGCGGACGCTAAAATTTATTTTGTCCAAGGCTGCCTACAGAATCTCAAGAGTTATGAAGTTAAAATTTCTAGAGAGAAACCCTACCTTGCATAATATGCCAATATAATTTGGTAAGAAAAAGAAATTTCAGAGGAACCAGACAGATTTACAGGCTGCTTTTAGAGCTGCAGTTTCTTCTCCTAAAATAGCTTCTTTTAGGGGGAATCTTACCAGTGTGTTGATTTGAACAAACGTATCTTTCCCAAAGATGATGAAAAAGTGATCACTTGCCTATGTATATTATGACTTGGAATGTAGATAGCAAATAACGCAACAGACATTGATTTACCTTTTCCACATTATAAAGTGGCATTTGTAATTGTGAACAAAATCATGGGGCAGTGTACTAGTTTGTAGAGCAGTTTTTACTCTTATGACTGTATAAAGATTAGTGTATGGTTTAGGTATGCAAAACACATTTATTTGCATGAGATTTTAAAGAATTGGAATATGCTAGGAGAAGGTATAAATGAAAGGCTTTTTTAGTAACCCAAAGGTGCTTTTTTCAAGAGGCAACTGGACTTTCTGGTTTTTCTTTGAAGACATTTCACTTCTCCTCTTCAGCTCTGAAGAAGCTTCTTGGATGAGAAGCGAAACGTCTTCAAAGAAAAACCAGAAAGTCCAGTTGCCTCTTGAAAAAAGCTCCTTTGGGACAACCATGACCTGGATGACTGAGAATCTCCCTAGACTTTTTTAGTAACACACTTTGTTTCAGAAGCTATGTGTTTTAGGTATGAAAATTGGCAAAAAGCAGGTATTTTATTAGCATGGTAGGTTAAGAATATGGAAAGTCGTCTCGGTGTTATCTTAAATCTTGTGGCATTGTAATCCATTTCAATACTGCTTTCCACTAAAAATCTCTGTTTTCTTCTGTTCTCTTTCCTATAGGAACGTCAAGGCCGTGTCAAATAAACCGCTGGGCCCTTTCACAGAGACTGCAACAGAGATGATGCATCTCAGATATCTTTCAAAAGGAAGAAAGACTACACCAGAAAGAATTAGGACTTATTTCATTGACTCCATACAAACTCTTATAAACGTACAGTTTAAAAAAAAAATACTGCAATTTCACAAAAGACATAGGACTTAAAAAAAACAAAAACAAAAAACCCCTTCTAGGTAGAGTAGAAGTGAAAACTGTCCCCCCTTTCTTTTGGCTTTGGTTGTAATTTCAGACCATACGCTTTGGGGTTTTTGTTTCTTTTTTGTTTTGTCTTTTTACTATGTTATCGGATTTTAAAATCCGCAAGTGGCATATGCCCTATTTTTCCCCTCTAATTTTTAAATCTGCCGCTTACCTGGTTTCCTGGCCTTCTGAACCCCTCTTCCTCCTGATTTTTTTGATATTTGCACTTGGAACACCGAGTTGTGACTTTCTTTTGGACATCCACCATGGAAAGTGGAATGAGTATAACTTTTTTTTTCTCCATGGACTGGAACAGGAATTTTATGAAGAATTCTGAGGGGTTTTTTTATGCCTAGAAGATTTGAATGGGATTTGTCTACGAGGTCATGTCTGAAGGGGTGGTTCATTTTTTTTTCTCTCTCTCTCTCAAAAGCGAAATACGAAGAGTCCTAAGAAATGTTCTGTTCTTGTGCATTATATGGATTACAGATTAAGTCTGGCTTGATTTGATTTGAAGGCTGAGAACAGTGGTAAAAACTTGTTTGTTTACAGGAAAATTAATTTTGGAAGAAAAAAATATATTGTAAACTGTGTAGTGAATGTTTCTTCAGTTTTCTTGTTAAGCCAATGAGGAATGGGTGATGCCTTTCTTTCACCATTAATCACTTCTCAATAATAAACGTGAGATCCTGTTGAGCATCAGTTCTTGGCCTTAGTATTTAGTGGGTAGGTGAGTGTTTTAGTGCTCCTACATAGCATGATGAGGGACAAGGTGCAGCCATAATCAGCCTGAGTAGTAGCACTTTTCAATCTGCTGACAACTCTGGAAGTCGCTGCTCCACTATTGTCTTGACACCAAATCTACTTGATGTTAACTAGTGACATGAATGAGCTATTTCCATATTTATAGGCCAGTATTTTTAACTCTTGGCCTACTTTATACTGTGGTAGAGGTCTCTTGTTGGTGCTGTAGCGAGAGCCCACTTACACGACTAACTTTTGAGGGCTTCCTGGTTACAGTAAATATGTGCTTGGGAAAAACTAGCAGAGCATGGCTGATGTTGACTTGACACCCTCCCCCCCACAATTTCATATAAAAACACATAAAATAATATGGGGGAGGGGAGAGTTGAGGTGTCTGTAGTCAAACCAAGCCTGCCAAATAATACATGCTGTGTCCTTGAAAAGTACAGTACTATAATCTCTACACTTTTCTTTGAGCCTGATGTGTTTCTCCATTAGAATTTCCTAGAGAAGATTTGTAGGATAATCAGATAAAAATATCTGTCTTGTCAAATTCATATTTAATACCTTTTACCCATTTCTCCCCCCCCCTTTTTTTTTTTTTTTTTTTTTTTTTTTTTTAGCTTCCCTTTTTATGGTTAACTTCAAAATGTTGGAGGGAGAACTGGCGAGAGTTGGAAAGAGTGAGTCACTTCTCGAAGTTGTCACTCTAAAGATTCCTCTTGGTTGCCAATTTTTTTTAAATCTAAATCCACCATTTTTCATCTCATGAGATTGTAAAAGGTAGCCTGGGTAAGATGCAGTATTTGGGGCACATAGAAATAGCACTACTGCTACTACTATTGTTCCGGTTTTTAATATCTCTGATTCTTTTGGTGACAGATCATTTGAGCTTGGAAAACAACCATAAAGAAACAAAAAAAAAGTTTCAAAATTTCTAATCAATGTTTTCAGATTTTCCTTGGTTTCTCTCCTTTTTTGGGTTTTTTATCTTAGTCGTTTCAGAATAATAGTGTCAAATATTTTATGGCATTCTGCAGATGAACCTCAATATGGCCTCCCATCTAGGCAATAATTCTTTTATTTATTAATTTGCTTGCTTGCTTACGGGGCTTATAAGTCACTGTCTTCAGCTGATTCTGAGCAGTATACAACTCCCTAGTTTGTAATTGGGATTGAAAATAAACAAATACAATCAGGTTAAAAAACCCTACATCATCGTAATAAAACTGGGAGTCAAGATCAAAAGTAATAAAAGCCAACCCATCATCCGGAGAATGATTAAGACATTCAATTAAGGTTGAGGATATATGGACTTCTGCAGCTCGTTGTGTCCTATAAGCGCACAAACTGGACATTCATACCAACTTTGGCTCTTGACCAAACCAATGTGGACTTACCACATGGCTGAATGTATCTGCCGTTTTTCTTTTAAAGCTATTCGTTTTCTCTTGCTCCTTTGGTAATTAATCTTTTTTTTTCTTATCTCTGATGACCATTGAAACACTTATGCCAAAATGTCACTTATGCCATAATGCAGAACAACTTTTAATAAGAAAACTGGAATTCTTGATACTGGAGGAGAAAACTTTGTCAAGTACTATATGCAGTTCTCTGGAGAGTGCTTTTGCATGTTAAATTGAGTCAAACACGTGGGACAACTGGTTAAACTCTGACCCTGCGTATAGCAGCAAACGTTTTATCCAATATGTGTGTTTTCTTAGTCCATTGAATTGAAATGTAGGGGTTTTTTTTTAAGTTCTTTGAGTATCAAGTAGCTAATTTGTGGGGTGTCAAGTCCTTTGTTCAATGTGGAGTAAGTCTTGCATTTCAGAAGGACTTAAAAAGTCAGGTAAATTCTCCATATGATGACTATATAGATAGTCCTCGATCTACGACCACAACTGAGCCCAAAATTTATGTTGCTAAACAAGACCGTTGAATTTTGCCATATTTTACGACCTTTCTTGCCACAGTTAATTGAACCAGTGCAGTTGTTAAGTTAGTAACACGGTTGTTAAGTGAATCTGGCTTCCCTATTGACTTTGCTCATCGGAAGGTTGCAAAAGGTGATCACATGACCCCGGGACGCTGCAACCGTCACAAATATGAGTCAGTTGCCAAGCATCTGAATTTGGATCACTGCAATGTTTGCAAGTGTGAAAAACAGTCATAGGTCTGAGCCGCAGTGGCGCAATGCAGTACTGCAGGCTAATTCTGCTGACTGCTGGCTGCCTGCAATTTGGCAGTTTGAATCTCACCAGGCTCAAGGTTGACTCAGCCTTCCATCCTTCCGAGGTCAGTAAAATGAGGACCCAGATTGTTGGGGGCAATAGGCTGACTCTGTAAACCGCTTAGAGAGGGCTGTAAAAGCACTGTGAAGCGGTATATAAGTCTAAGTGGTATATAAGTCTAAGCACTATTGCTAATTTTCAGTGCCATTGTTACTTTGAACAGTCACTAAACAAATAGTTGTAACTCGAGAACTATCTGTACTACAGGTGTGTATGCTGCAGTTGTACTTCAAAGTGCTGAAACTAACTTTAGGGTAATTAGAAAGGAATGTGAGTTTCCAGGCTCAGGATTGCGAAAGAGATCTAAAGTACTACCATAAATTACAGGTTGTGAGTAGATGATGGATAATGACCAGTTGCTGGGAACTATGCCTTGGTGACAGGTCTTTATCCATGCCTACAAATAGCAAGTATACATTTGTTTATTTTTAGAAGCGTAACCCAGCTTTTGATTAAAACCAGAATCGTTTATAGCAAATTGTATGGTGTCCCCTCTCCCAATTTTGTCTGTCATGCCATATGCAGAAGTTTTTTTTTAGTCTTTTACCTGATGAATGAGCCTGATGCCTACTTGTGGTCTGTTTGGCAACTACAGGTGGTTCTTGACTTAACAGCCATTTGTTTAGTGACCACTCGAAGTTACAACGGCACTAAAAAAAGTGATTTATGACCGTTTTTCACACTTAATGACCGTTGAAATCCCCATAGTCATGTAATCAAAATTTAGGCACTTGGCAACTGGCATATATTTATGACAATTGCGCTGTCCCGGAGTCATGTGATCGCCATTTGTAAACTTCCCAGCTGGCTTCTGACAATCGAGGTCAATGGGGGAAGCCAGATTCGCTTAATGACCTATGATTCACTTAACAACCGCAGTGATTCACTTAAAAACTCACTTTAATAAATGCCTAGCACAACAACGGAGATGTTGGGCTCAATTGTGGTAGTATGACGAGGACTACCTGTGGCAGGTCGGTAGCAGTTGGATGCAAGCAGTAGTATTTCAACGGGAATATTTCTAATGAAGTCAACAGGTGGAGCTAGACTGGTCTCGTCATGCGATTCTAAGGCAAATGGAAGCTGCCTGTCTAGGAATGAGGATTAAAGTACAACCTCATTAGGACTGTCATCTAGATAAAGAAACCTTTGCATGTTTATTTGACTGAATTTGTTTATGAGTGACGATGATAGCTTTGAAGGAAAATGATGCTTGATTTTAGACTTCGTAGGTGGTTTTTTAAAGTTTTTTTTAAAGTTTCTTGAATGAGTATCAAGTAGCTAATTTGTAATAAATCTAATACTTTATTCAACATGTGGATTAGGTTCTGCATTTCAGAAGGACTTGCAAAGGTAATTTCTCCATATGATGACTATACAGGTAGTCCTTGATTTACGGCCACAACTGAGCCCAAAATTTCTATTGCTAAACAAGATGGTAGAGTTCTACTCTATTTTACGACCTTTCTTGCCACAGTTGTTAAGTGAACCTTGTGCAGTTGTTAAGTTAGTAACATGGTTATTAAGTGAATCTGGCTTCCCCATTGACTTTGCTTGTGAGAAGATTGCAAAAGGTGATCACATGTCCCCAGGATACTACAACCGTCATAAATTATGAGTCAGTTGCCAAGCATCTAAATTTTGATCACAGGGCCATGGGGATGCTGCCACAGTCATAAGTGTGAAAAATGGTCATAAGTCACTTTCAGTGCCACTGTAACTTCAAACAGTCACTAAATGAACTGTTGTAAACCGAGGACTATCTGTATGGGTATTGCAGCAGGCATTCACATAGGAGTATTCAATCTTCTGGAGGAACACCTTTTTCAAAGATTGTATTTTACCATTTGGAGTTTGGAGAAATATTTACTTCAGCAGCAGGTTGGGTTTTTTTTTTAATCGTGACATTTTGAAGTATTGACCCTGTTGTCATGTAACAAAAATCCAGGATTCCTGGCTTGCTATAAACGGGCAGCCCCAAAAACCAGCCCGATTCCTTCTGAGGTCCAAATACAGAATTTTGTTTTGTTCTTTCCAAGCAGGATTGCGAGACGGAAGTAAACGTTACGAATCCTGGCTTTTTGGGACGCTGAGTTTGAGTTTGGAAGTTTTGATAAGTTATCTTTACGTAACTTGTTTTATGTGCTTGGATGAAGAAGAGGCGTTAGCAAAAACAACTCTTGTCACGTGTCCTGCTTTAATTCCACTTGAACAATGGACAGGATTCTCATATTAGGGTTGTCAAAACAACCTGATGTTTGTTTGCAAAGCAGGTAGGGGAATCCCGGGAGTTGAAGTCCACCCATCTTAAAAGGGACAAGGTTGAGAAACACTGGTGTATTTAATAACAAGGCTTCTACAAGGTAATGTTGAATTCCCCAGGATAATTGGTCATTGAGATTTGAGTCTGCCTAGAGCTGAACTTGCACTACCAGCGATCAGTTTACAAAAAGAAGGCAGAAAAATGAATCCTGCTATGTCCACAGCCTCGGCGTAATGCCTGATATGGAATTCAGCTGCACCATTGTACTGCCAGGAGATAAGTAGGTTGTAAGAATGGTCTTATAAGATGCAATCCAGGAATGTTTTTTTTTTTAGCCATTTATTCAAAAAACGGGTTATTTCAGACCGGTTTCTCTCGGAGTTTTTGTCCATGATGTTAAAATTTTCCATGTATTTCATTTATGTTGTGAAATCATAGTCTCTGCTGAAGCCCAGTGCGAAATACCTGCATGCAAGGTGTCTCAGATTAAATCCCTATCAAATTCAGGTAGAGCTGGAAAGACCAGATTTTCTGTGCAGCCTGAGGCTCCAGATCAATTTGTCACCTTCAGACAATTGCACTACGAACAACAAATGTTAGATCTTGCAACTTCTACTTACTCGCCAGGGCTAAGATAACAGCTTTTACTATATAGATTGAAGTCTTCAGGTTCAGGTAGTCCTCAGGTTATGACCACAATTGAACTCAAAATTTCTGTTGCTAAGTGAGACAGTTGTTCAGTGAGTTTTACCCCGTTTTATGACCTTTCTCGACACAGTTGTTAAGTGAATCAGGCTTCCCCGTTGACTTTGCAAAAGGGGATCACATGATCCCTGGACACTGCAACCTTCATAAATAGGAGTTGCCAAGCATCTGAATTTTGATCACATGACCATGGGGATGCTACAATGGCCGTACATGTGAAAAACGGTCATAAGTCACTTATTTCACTGCTGTTGTAACTTCGAATGATCACTAAACAAACTGTTACAAGTTGAGGACTACCTGTACTTGATTAGGGAAGCTGTGGTTTGGCCTGGCACTTCCTGAAAAACAAATTTTATGCCTCTTCTTGTTTGATGTAAACAAGCATTCCTGTGTGATTGTCTGCACCTGTATAGACCAATATAGTACGTTGATCTAGAAAAGGGGTGTCAAACTCGATTGCATTGAGGGCTGCATCAGGGTTGTGTGTGACCTGGGGGGGCAGGATGGGTGTGGCCAGTTTGATGTCATTTGCGTCGGGGGGGTGGGGGTGGGCACCTGTGGTGGCCAAGTGCTAAGGCAGGACTTCCCTCAGACCCTCCCTCCCTCTCATTATTTACTTCCTTCCTTCCTTCCTTCCTTCCTTCCTTCCTTCCTTCCTTCCTTCCTTCCTTCCTTCCTTCCTTCCT
>QLTV01001458.1:5172616-5182935 GCA_003457575.1 Thermophis baileyi
CCTCCCACCCGGACGCCGCCATTTGGGTTCTTTTACCCTCTGCGCATGCTTAACCCTCTGCGCATGCGCAGAGGGTAAAAGAACCCAAATGGCGGCGTCCGGGCGGGTGGGCGAAGTCTCCCGTTTCTGTCGCATCCGGCGACCCGCAGTGACGGTGGCAGCAAGATGGCGGGCTAACGCGCGCGGCGACCCCTGTGAAATGGTCGTTCGACCCCCAAAGGGGTCGCGACCCACAGGTTGAGAACCGCTGCTATACCGTATAAACGTTTGCCCAATAGACTCTTTTTTGCTAATGGTGCGGCTTAGAAAGCGACAGCTGAGCTCTACTGCAACAATTTGGGAGAATCGATTAGCATTTAATAATAAACACCTCAATATTTTTTTTAAAAAAAACATTAAAATAATCTGTAGTAGAAAGATATCACTAGACTCCCTAGAAATGTTTTAGAATTATGTCCAACCTTCAATCCCTTAAGCGCTGCGTTTGAGCACAAGTTTATATATTCTTTAAACCAAAAACAACTTCTCCTCCCCTGGATTTTTGCACTGTATTGTTTTTTTTTAAAAAAAAATGTCAGAGCTAAATAAGTTGCCAATTAGCTGGGCCTGCTTAAATTTCTATATTTGTAAACCTACCTGGATTGCCTTCATTCATTTTCACGTGCGGCACTGTGAATAAATATTGGTTTGATTTTCTTTAGCCACTAAACCAGGAGCCTTCCTGTTCCCCCTATACAGAAGGCCCTTAAAGAAATCAAATGAAGCAGGTAGATTCATTTAACAGCAACTTTTTAACTGTTTTTATTATGTTTTCTTTTAATAGTTTTTTATATTGTTGTGAGCCACCCAGAGTCCCTTGGGAGTTGGGCGGCATACAAATTTAATAAATAAATAATAATAATAACCTTTCGTTTAGCGACCAAAGTTACAACGGCACAAACAAATGACTTACGGCTGCTGGTTCTCACCTTTGCATGACCATCGCTGAATCCTCCTGGTTACACGATCGAACTTTGACCACTAGCATGTATTTACGATGGTTGCAACATCCTGGGGTCTTGTGATCACCATTTGCAACCTTCCCAGCAAAGTCAACGGGGTGGGGGGGTGGGGCGGTGGGAGCCAGATTCGCTTAATGGCCACATGAGTCACTTAATAGCTACAGTGATTCACCTAACAGCCATAGCAAGAAAAATCGTAACATTGGGGTGCAGCTCCCTTAACAACAGCCTTGCTTAGCAATGGAAATTCTAAAGATCCCATTGTGGTCATATGTCAAGGACTACCTGTACTGTTGCAGGTGATGGTGATGCTCCTAGACAAAGTCTTTTACTCCTAGTTGGAGAAACGGTGATATTGATCAGCAGCAGCAAGCTTATTTTTAGACTGAAGTGATTGGAAGGGTTGCCTTCAGAAGTTGTGGGTGCTCCATCACTGGAGGTTTTTAAGAAGAGATCGGACAGCCATTTGTCCAGAATAGTATAGGGTCTCCTGTTTGTGCAGGGGGTTGGAATAGAAGACCTCTATGGCACGAGTGCCACAGGTGGCACGCGGAGCCATATCTGCCGGCACGCGAGCTGTTGCACTAGCTCAGCTCCACTGCGCATCTGCACGCTGGCTAGCTGATTTTTGGCTCATGCGGAGGCTCTGGGAGGGCGTTTTCGGCCTCCGGAGGGCCTCCAGGGGGGGCGGGGGAAGGCGTTTTTGGCCTCCCCAGCTCCAAGAAAGCCTCTGGAGCCTGGGGAGGGCGAAAAACGGGCCTACCGGGCCCACCGGAAGTTGGGAAACGGGCCATTTCTGGGCTCCGGAGGGCCTCCAGGGGGTCAGGGGAGGCCGTTTTCGCCCTCCCCAGGCTCCAGGGAAGCCTCTGGAGCCTGGGAAGGGCAAAAAATGGGCCTACCAGAAGTTGGGGCACATGGGGGGCATTGAATTATGGGTGTGGCCACACACGCGCGTGCGATAGCACGCGTGCTTTCGGCACCTGAGGAAAAAAAGGTTCGCCATCACTGACCTAAAATAAATCCCTTTCTTGCTCTTGAATGACTATCAGATCAGATTACTTTTTAAGCCACCAGATGGCAGCACTGCTTTGCTGCCTGGAATCTCATTTTCCATTGACTTAACAAGGAAGGTAGCTTGGATGGATCTATTCTACTCTATGACAACTTGCCACGGTCAACTCACTATGGCCAACTCACTGCAGGACAAGAGTTACACTAACATCGAAGAAATAGAGGAATAGAATCATTAATCACCAGGCTCAAGGTTGACTCAGCCTTCCATCCTTCCAAGGTGGGTAAAATGAGGACCCAGATTGTTGGGGGCAATAGGCTGACTCTGTAAACTGCTTAGAGAGGGCTGTAAAGCACTGTAAAGCGGTATATAAGTCTAAGTGCTATTGCTATTAAAGAAAGGATGTCAAAGGAGGGACGAAATGAAATGCGAGTGACAAAAATGAAAATAATTTTTTAACTATCTTAAGTAATTACATTGAATTCAGTCTCTCTACTGTCTGAAGCTTTGGATTCTGCAATTCCATCCTTCCAGGTATGGGCAGAAGAAAACTGGAAATTGCTGGAAATTGAATGATTTCCTCTTCTGGGAAATAGCAATATTTACTTTTGGTAGAGAACATTTATGGGAAAAGGGACATATTGGGAAATATTTCAACTTCCCTTCAGAATAGGAGTTGCCCCTTATCTAGCATCCCAGATCTTGAAATCTTATCTTGATGCAGCTGTCCAAATGTGGGTTTTGGGGGGGGGGGATGGGGGAGAAGAGGGAGGAAATTGAACATTTAATGCCATTATAAGAACTAACTTCATGCACGTGTCCTTGTCAGTACTTTAATACAGGTGGGAAATTAAGAGTGATATGCAGCTCTGCTTGGACCTTTGTGCAATCCTCGGAGCCTCCTTCTCATGGTATCAACTGCCCTTTTACAGATTGTAGTATGATTTGATGTTTGCCAACTCTTTTCCTGGCTTGAGCTGCTGTTTTCTAATGACTCAGTGATCCCATCAATTCTCCTTGATAGCTCTTAGTCAGAGTGGAAAGGGAAAAGGTTTCAGCTGACCTCTGCTACTTACCGCCCCCCCCTCTTCCCTTCCCGTTCATTATCAGGGAGGCACGATGAGATACAGGGGAGCTTCTACCCCCTCCCCTTCCTTCTAGTTTGGCTTTCCTAAAGCCGTTTGGCTGCAGCAACTTCCCCAAACCCCACCACCACTGCGATCGATCCCACCGTGGCTTCTGGCTGCTGGCATTGGCAGCTAGCCGATTGGTTGGCGGCTAACTGTCCCAGGCGGCGAAAAGCCCAGGATGAACCCTGCTTCGGCGAATGGGCCACGCCGAAGCACGTGGGACGGAGGGACCGTGGCCCATTGGCCAGGGCGAATGGGTGGGGGTCGGCTGGGTTCTGGATCCTTTTGCTGCCGGTTCACTCAGGGTTGCGCCATGTGCGCGTGCCCGCAGCACTCAAAAATTAGCTTCTGTGCATGCGCAGAAGCAAAATCCAAGATGGCGGCGCCCATGGAGACATTGACAGAACCGGCTCTGTGACGTCATCGCTGAGTTACTAATGGTTCTAAAGAACCGGATAGAACTGGTAAGAACCCACCTTTGGTGGGGGGGGGGTTGTGAGCCAAGGAGAAAAGCTAGAGGTGAATCCCCGGAGGAGGAACCCTGGCGGAGAAGCAGGTGCGGCCAAGGGTAGGAGCCGAAAAGTCCCATTCTGCTCTACTGCCCTTGGGCTTAGAGAGGGCTACAGCCTAAATCTTTCAAAGTCCTTGGCCTCACACCACCAGTGAATACTCTGCATGGATTTGAATGCTATAACCAACCTTGGGTCACAAACTGGAAACCTTTCATGCCTGCAACCTACTTATTTAACCAAGTTTGCTTAGCAAAATATGGAGGACTTTTCTTTGACTTGACTCAATATATCAATGGATGATGTTATCCATTCAGTTGTGTCCGAATCTGGGCAATTCTATAGGCCAGGCCTCTCCACATTGTTGGAAGAAATATCTCTTTGGTTCAGTTCCAAGCTGGGAGAGAGACACTGGAAACAGGGGAGGCTGATTGGAAAGATGGTTTAATGATGAAGCAGAACCACCAAGCATATGGGTTCTGGACAGCTGACCACATGGAGTTGAGAGTGAGGGGTATCTATACCTTCTCTTGGGCTTTGCACTTGAATTTCCTGTTCCTGTGCAAGACCATGTATTCTATTGGCTGTTGTAGGGGTCATAGCTGGCTCCGTAGATTGTCTGAGCTACGTTTGGTTGAAGTTTGGAGGGTGATGCAATGTCCTTAGGAGATGTGGAGAGCGCTGCTGCTAGATGGTAGTGGGTTAATCCTCTTATGTCCTGTCTTAATCCCATCATTCTGGAGCTGAAGGTCTTTTGTTTTGTAGATAGGCTGGCTCAGTCTCTCTCAATGGGCACAAAATATCTGCTGGGGGGAGGGAGCTGGGGCTCTGAATTTCGGTCTCCCTTATTTTTATTTCTCTTTTAGGGGAAATATTTTATCCTGCCATTTTTAATATTTCTCAAAATATTTCATTCTTCTAGGACAGTGATGGTGAACCTTTTTTGGCTCGGGTGCCAAAAGGGTGCACCCATAATGCAATGCCCTCCCTCCGCTCTTGCGCACAACCCCCGCACTGCCCCCCCACGCATGCGCACAGGCCTCACTGAAGCCTCCGGTAGGCCCGTTGGGCTGTTTTTTGCTCTCCCCAGGGTTCAGGAAAGCCTCCTGAAGCCTGGGGACGGCGAAAAATGGCCCAACGGGCCAATTGGAAGTTCAGAAACGAAACGGAAGTGGAGCTGCCCTACTACTTACCTTCAGATAGTTGCAACCAGGCCTCGCACACCTCGGCCCATTTCTTCTGCAGCAAGGCTTTCCTGAAGGCCTCTGTAGCCGATAACAGAGCTCCGGATCGATCTGGACCTCTGTTATCAGCTGCAGAGGCCTTCAGAAAAGCCTTGCGGGCTGCAGAAGAAATGGGCCGAGGTGTGGGAGGCCTGGCTGCAACTGTCCAAACCCGAAGAAGTTCCTGAAGGCCTCTGACAGCGAAAAGGAGACTACTGGGGGTGAGCACACAAGTGAACTTCCGGTTGGGCCATTTTCGCCATCCCTAGGCTTCAGGAGGCTTTCCTGAAGCCTGGAGAGAGCGAAAACGGCCAAAAAGAAGGCCGAAAATCAGCTGGCCAGCGCGCGCATGTGCGCTGGAGCTGACATAGGGCAACGCGTGCCCTCAGATATGGCTCCGCGTGCCACTTGTGGCACGCATGCCATAGGTTCGCCATCACTGTTCTAGGATGTCTTCTACAAGATCTTCTGATTTTGCACTACTTTTTCTATGCTCTGTCTAGTGTCGGCTTTGATGATGTTCAGCCACTGTGTTCCATATATACATACATAGGGTCATTTCTAGAGTGGGGGAGGAATTCTCTTATTTCATTCTTTTTAATTGCTTTTTGAATTATACAGGTACTGTAGTCTGCAGTTAACAACCACAATTGCTAAGCAAGGCAGCCAAGTGAGCTATGCCTGATTTTATGCCCTTTTTTTCGTTTTGCCACAGTTGTTAAGCAAATTATTGCAGTTGTTAAGTGAATCACGTGACTGTTAAGTGAATCCAGCTTCCTCCATTGACTTTGCTTGTCAAGCTGGCTGGGAAGGTCACAAACGGCCACCCATGACCCTGGGATATTGCAACTGTCATAAATGCATCATCCTCTTTTAACGATCCCATAATCCCTTGCGGGGTGGAGTCTGGGCAACTGAATGGAGCTGTGTGTTTACTGGCCGGATGCCCTTCCTGTTGCCAATGCGGAATTTTATTCCCAGTATGCCCAGAGAGAGAAATATCTGCCTCTACCTAGGATCGAACCCACAGCCTCCTGATTGTGAGGCGAGAGCTCCACCTCTAGGCCACCGCACCACCCAACTGTCATAAATGCATGCCGGTTCGAATTTGATCACACGACCCTAGGGATGCCGCAACAGTCGTAAGGGTGAGGATTTGGTTGCAAGTCACTTTTTTCCAGGACTGTTGTAACTTTGAATTGTCGCAAAAGAAATGCTTGTATGTCAAGGACTAACTGTATTGAGAAAGGATGGGGGGGGGGGAGGAAGGGAGGGTTGAAAGGGTTAAAGACAAACAGTTAATGAAATGCGTGAAGCTGGTGCAAGGAAGGAGCAAGAGGAAAGCAGAAGAACAGTAGGAGGACTCCTGGGGTTTCTTTCCCTGAGGCTCTTGTCTTCTCTGCACCAGTGGCTGCTCACTCATTTGCATTTATGCATGAGATGCATTTATTTATGGACCGATGGCCTCCATACACGGCAAAGCAGCGGTGTCTCCTTCCAGGTTATCTTCTACACTCTGTGTAATTAATTATCAGTGCCTGTTTCCGAACCAGAACTGAGGAGCGAGTACAATGCCTTTCCTGAATGAACGGAACTCAACTTGCTACAGTAATCAATTCCAGCTTGTTTTTCAGGCATTGATTATTAATGCAAAAAAGTGTGGGAGATAATCCCCTCTCTCTATCATCTCTCTCTCCCCATCTCTCTTTGTCTGTCTCTCTCTCATCTCTCTCTCTCTCTCTCTCTCTCTCTGACATCTCTCTCCCTCTCTCTTTCTCTCTCCCTCTTTTTCTCTCTCCCCCCTCTCTCTCTCATCTCTCTCCCCCTCTCTCTTTGTCTCTCTCTCATCTCTTTCTCTCTCTCTCTCATCTCTCTCTCTCTCTCTCTCCTCTCTCTTTTTCTCTCTCCCTGTCTGTCTGTCTCTCTCTCTCTCATTCTGATTCTCCGGCACTCTCTGGGTCTCGCGGGCACTCCTTCGGCCTTTGTTGGTGCTGGACGCACCTCGGTCACTTGGGAAGATGCACGACCTGCTCTCCGCCCCGACGCTTGCCCGACCCGGCTGTAGCCGATGCTCCGCGTCGTAATGGGCTCCAGGAGGAGAAGGGGATGCCATCTCCCCCATTGTGAAGCGAGCTAAATTTAACTGCACTGCAAAAGCAGTGGGCAGGTCAACAGTAGCGGCAGAGAGAAACAGCCGGGCCGGGCCCGTGTCTCAGGGCTGAGAAGAAGTCACGCGTCTCCCTGAGAGACCGAGGTGCGCGGAGCACCAACAAGGCCGGGAAGAAATGCCTTGCGAGACCCAGCAAGAGATTAAGCTTCGCTCCCGCTCTGGAATTTGGAGCAAATCTCCATCCCCCTCCCTTCCCTTCTCAGGCCAAGCGAGGAGTGACTGGGAGGGGAGGGCGAGGGGCGGGCCAGCCACTGGTGGGTTCAGCTGACAGGAAGCCACAGCAGGGGGAAGAACGAGCCACAGGTTGCCAATACCTGTTGCTTCGGCCCGCCTGCGCCGCCCCCCCCCCCTTGCACCATTACTTCGTTCCGGCCGGCGAGGGCTGCGCTGCAAAGTTGCAAGTTTCACTTAGCTCCCTCTACGGCGGAGATTTCCAACCCCACCATGAGCTGCCTGGCCGGTCCCATATTCCAGAGCTCTAGTCACAGGACTGGCCATTGGTCATCGCAGAGCAGCTCCTCCACCCGGGTGCGCCGCGGACCACCAAAATTTTCTCACGGATCACCAGTGGTCCGCGGACCACCGGTTGGTGACCTGTGGATTAGAAGACCTCCAAAGTCCCTTCCAGACCTACGATTCTATGATTTCTCAGTAATGCTCTGATTGCCCTTTCTAAGAAAGTCCTGTCTTAAAGAATTTCTCCTTTGCCTGGAGGAATTCCAATAAATCATTCCTACATGCCCCTCCCACTTTCTTGCCATAAACTCGGTAGAAAATTTTGAAAGGTCATTTGTGCCCACCTGCCAAAGTCATCTCACAGAGAGAGTGATTTACGCTGGTTGGGGCGGGGGGTGGGGGGGAAAGCAACCTGAGAAGATGAGCTTTCTCTCTTTCTATAAAACATTCAGCCTTTTATTCACCCAGTCTTTATTAGGTTAAAGGAAATAAAATCGAAGCTTTATTACAAGGAAGTCTTGGGTAGCATCTGGCTTGAAATTTCAGCAAAGTGGGCCCAGGCATTTAGGAAGCCTGGTATTTCTGCCACAGCTGATTTGAGGGCCTATGTGATTGACTTAAATTCTGATTGCATCGGAGGTATCAACAAAAGAGAATTTGTCACATTCTGTGATCAGGGAAGGAGTGGAATTAACAAATAAATATGATGGAGAGGGAATTAATGCACTAAAATCACATGGTGGGTTGACATCGTGAACCATATTATTGGGGGCAACCAGGTTGGGGAGAATGTGTGTTAACCAAGGCTTGTAACTGGGATGTGGGTGGTTCACCAAAATGTCGCCATGCTACTTTAGGGTGTAAACCTGCTTTGCAGCAATTGCCAACCCAGCCTTGTTGAGCACAACTTACTCTGTGGTTTGTCAGCTGCACAGAATGTTCCTTGTGCTTTAACAGATGCCTTGTGTGCGCAATCTGGTCTTTCTGGCAAACTTTGGTGGCAACACCGGTGAAGTGTGGCATGAAAGCAGGGAAAAGCTCTGACGGTGCTTAATTACTTGGAAGAACTTCTAGCACAGGTTGACGAGAGCAATTTACGTATTTGTTCAAATCTTTATATTGCCGCCCATCTTAAAAACAACCCTGGCCAGCTGACAACCAATCAGAGGGTATAAAACAATATAAAATTGTGTAAAACCAACAACAATAAAACTGAAAATGGAAAAAACAATCTGGCAGCAGAGCCCACATTCACATCCCACCCTGGCTTCACTCTATCCCAACACCAGTCAGGTTTTAAGGCAGGGATCCTAGGCAATTTTAAGACCTGTGGACTTCAATTCCCCAGCCAGCCATGCTGTTTTAAGGGATCTCCAGAAACTGAGAAGGGTGGAGCCTGTTGGATCTTAGAGGGAAGGGTATTCCATAGGGCAGGGGCTGCAATGGAAAAGACACACTTCCAAGGACCCACAAGAGGGCAACATTTAAGGGAAGTGATTTGAAGCATGCCCATCCCTATCTACTCTGGTGAGAGGGACAAATGTCCCTCAGGTCCCACAGATAACCTGGTCCCATGCCATGTAAGGTTCCAAAGATAATAACCAGCATATTGAATTGCACCTGGAAGAAAACTGGAAGCCAGTGCAGCTGATATACGGTACCAAGTGTGATGTGGGCAAACCTAGGAACACTCAACACTGCGTGCCACTGTATTCTGAATCAGTTGTAACTTCCAAGTAGTTTTCAAGGACAGACTCATATAGAGCATATTGCAGTAATTCAAATGGAAATTGACCAAGGTGGGAAATGACCAATTTTTGCTCTCCAAGCTAACAGTACAGGTAATCCTCGTCTTGCAACCACAAATTGAGCCCCAAATTTCTGTTGTTAAATGAGACATTCGTTAAGTGAGCTTTGCCTCATTTTATGATACAGTATTTCTTGCTGCAGTTGTTCAGTGGAATCACTGAAGTTCTTAAGTTAGCAACCTGGTTGTTAAGTGAATCTGGCTTCCCCATTGATTTGGCTTGTCAGAAGATCGCAAAAGGGGATCACATGACTCCGTCAGCAACCGTCATAAATATGAACCAGTTGCCAAGCGTCTGAATTGTGATCGCACCACGGGGATGCTGCAAAGGTTGTTACTGTGAAAAATGGTCATAAGTCACTTTATTCAGTGCCATTGTAACTTTGAATGGTCACTAAACGAACTGTCGTAAGTCAAGGACTACTTGTAGTTCTTATGCATGGACCCAAAGGTTTCTAAGATGTTGCACCATCTCTCTATGAGTAATGGTTCCCTGCAGTTTGGGGCTCTTGACTTCCTTTTGCCCTCTAAGTCCTCTTCTAATTAATTGTGGCTGCATAACATTTGCACATTACTTTCTCTGACTTCCACGCCTCATTTCCCTTGCCTTATGCCTTCCCATTCCACCAGGTTATTTTCATCTACTAAGTGCATGCACCATCTTTTTGGCGCCAAGGACCATTTAGCTGTTCAGGAGCTGTGTGCCAAAAAAAATAAGGGCTAGAGCAATGAAGAAAGCAGGCTTGATTCAAAAACTAAATGCAATCAATGTGAGCTCATGGTAATGCCCTCCAGTGAATACTCTGCATGGATTTTATTAGTTAACACTTGCTCAGACCTAAGGCTTTGAAGGAGATATAAGTTGTGAGCCTCTAATTCATGTGCAAACTGATAATGAATAGAATAAAATAGAATAGAATAGAATAGAATAGAATAGAATAGAATAGAATAGAATAGAATAGAATAGAATAGAATAGAATAGAATAGAATAGAATAGAATAGAATAGAATA
>QLTV01001458.1:5183277-5202873 GCA_003457575.1 Thermophis baileyi
TCATCTACATTCTTTTCCCCAATTCTTTAGCAACTTGGTTCCTCATCTCCATAAACCCTGGAAGGTAACCTTGACAACCTAAGATCACTTTAGAATTAGAATTAGAATAACAGAGTTGGAAGGGACCTTGGAGGTCTAGTCCAACCCCCTGCTTAGGCAGGAAACCCTATACCCGTGATGGCGAACCTATGGCACAGGTGCTAGAGGTGGCACGCAGCGCCCTCTCTGTGGGCACTTGAGCCATCGCCCCAGCTCAGCTCCGCTGCACCTCCCACCGGCCAGCTGGTCTTCGGGTCACTGCTGTGCATGCGCGGGGTGGGGGCGCATGGGGGTGCATGCGCATGGGGGCTGCATGCACATGCATGGGGCGCATGTGTGGGGCCATGCATGCATGCATGGGGGCAGGGTGCATGTGGGGGGTGCACACATGGGGGCTGTGCACATGTGCAGGGGCGGGGTGCATGCAGGGGACCACGTGCGCATGCAGGGGGCCATGTGCACATGTGCAGTGGCCACGTGCGCATGTGCGGTGGTGCATGCACGGGGGCTGTGCACACATTGCATTTTGGGGGTTCAGGCGCACGCGTGCATTCGCACGTGCACGCTTGCGCTTTGGGCACTCGGTCTGGAAAAGGTTAGCCATCACTGCCCTATATCATTTCAGACAAATGGTTATCCAACATCTTCTTTAAAACTTCCAGTGTTGGAGCATTCACAACTTCTGGAGGCAAGCTGTTCCACTGATTAATTGTTCTCACTGTCAGGAAATTTCTCCTTAGTTCTAAGTTGCTTCTCTCCTTGATCAGTTTCCACCCATTGCTTCTTGTCCTGCCCTCAGGTGCTTTGGCGAATGGCTTGACTCCCTCTTCTTTGTGGCAGCTCCTGAGATATTGGAACAGGGGTGAAATGCTACCGGTTCAGCCCGGTATGGGCGTACTGGTAGTGGCGCCCGCTGGTGGTTCGGAGAACCGGTAGCGACGGCAGCGCGAGGCTCCGCCCACCCGCCCCTGACGTCGCCATTTTCTTGTTTTTTACCCTCTGCGCATGCACAAAGCGTTCTGTGCATGCGCAGAGGGTGAAAAAGCCCGTGTGCGAGCGGAGCGTGGGTCAAAAAGCGCGCACGGAGCGAGCGCTTCCGAACTGGTAGGGAAGGTAAGTAGATTTCACCGCTGTATTGGAACACTGCTCTCAGTGTTGACCGGAATGTAATGTAATGACTGGAACTGAAATGGGGAGATAGTCCACCTTTCCATAGCACCTAGGGCAGTGTTTCTCAACCTTGACCACTAGAAGACATGTGGATTTCAACTCCCAGAATTCCCCAGCCACCATCCTGGCTGGGGAACTCTGGCTGTTGAAGTCCACACATCTTAAAGTGTCCAAGATTGAGAAACATGGACCTATTGTATGCTGATCTTGACAGGGAAGATCATTAGGCCACTTAGATGCAACCCCAAGGGAGGCAAGAACCTTTCTCTGGAGAATGGCTTGACTTGATGAATTCTCAGCACGAGCTGCACAAACCTACCTCTGCTTCTCCTTTTACGTTTTCTCAAAAGCGGACCGACCTAAATTGGTATCCCTGAACTGTCTTATTCCCCACTCAGCTTCCTATGATAGTGGTTGCTATGGAGAAAAATGACCAATGAGCTTTGGGAGGAGGCAACTGGAGGAGGAATTATGATTTCAAGGAGGGCTGACCACAACAGGAAATATCAAGCCCACTTAAAATCCTTGCTTTAAAGCAACATGTAGCCCGCAATGCATAAGATCTTTTGTAGAGACATTAATTGGAGTCCTCTGAGCTGATCTGCTGCTTCCTTGATGAGTTTAGGTCCTCCTGTTTCAATAGAAATTGTTAATGGATGCATTTTGCCCCTCTTAGGAAATATAACCCGGTCCTATGATCTGCTAAATAGTCTTTGTTGATAGAAACCAGCAGAATCCCACTTCTACACAAGTAAGTACTACATCTTTTGCAGTCCAGCAAAGGAAGCATTTATTTGTGTCTGTGATGATTCACTGTGGTTTTTATAATGTGCCCTCACCCTGCAGGGCACAGATAGTATGGTAGCCATCAGCTAAACTCTGGGTAAGCCAATGCTAGAATTAAGTGTTGTTGTTTTTTTTAAATCAGGGCAACCTGATCTACCCAAATATGGGACGGAGCATACTGCTTCCATTTTCGCCTTTCAGCCCCAATCCAGGAGCCTTCGCAGGCAGTGGCTTTTGCGACAAACTATTTTTGTGTTAAATTTATATTTAACGACGAAGAAATAAAGGGAGACTAGTATAGATCTATTTCAAGCTATTTAGCTCTCATCAGCTAGCCATACCCTTCTGGGATTCGAACCCAGAATCTGCTTACATATTAGGTAGATGTATTAACCTCTAAGCCACGGGCTCTCCTCGCTTTGTCAGCTATACCAAGGGAGAGATTGGGGTTTTTTTTTTAATCAGAGCAACCTGGTCTACCCAAATTTCTTTGTCGGTAAATATAAATTTAACCAGTGCTAGAATATTTGCATTGTTTATTTTTTATTTTTTTATTTTTTTATTATTTATTTTTTTATTATTATTATTTTATTTTATTATTTTTTAAAATTATTTTATTATTTTATTATTTTATTATTTTATTATTTTATTTTATTATTTTATTATTTTATTATTTATATTTTTTATTATTTAATTTATTTTATTTAGTTTGTCAAACATGTACGAGATAACAGGTATAAGTATAAACATGAAAATGGTGACAGGAGGACAGGGACGGTAGGCACGCTGGTGCGCTTATGCATGCCCCCTTTACGGACCTCTTACGAATGGGGTGATGTCCACGGTAGACAGTTTAAGGTTGAAGCTGTGGGGGTTTGAGGATATAACAACGGAGTCAGGTAGAGCATTCCAGGTATTGACCACTCTGTTGCTGAAGTCATATTTTCTGCAATCGAGTTTGGAGCGGTTTACCTTGAGTTTGTATCTATTGTTTACCCGTGTATTATTGCCGTTGAAGCTGAAGTAGTCATTCACAGGTAGGATGTTGTAGCAGACGATTTTGTGTACTATGCTAAGGTCAGACCATAGGCGACGTAGTTCAAGGTTGTCCAAGCCCAAAATTTCAAGCCTGGTGGCATAAGGTATTCTATGGTGAGTAGAGGAATGGAGTACTCTTCTCGTGAAATACCTCTGGACCTGCTCCATTATCTGTGATAAGGCTTTGGGCATTTCTTCATTTCTAGTTAGGGATGTCAGATCTCATGCTAACAATTCCAAAACCAGAGAGGTCTGGAAAAGGAGGGCCCTATAAGAGAAATGGTTTGATGGAAGACATCAAAGGCAGAGCTCAAGTAAGTTATCTGGAAGTTGCGTCATGGCAACTGGATTTCTTTTTGGTTTGAAATGTTTTGTTGCTTATCCAAGAAGCTTCTCCATTCTGAGTAAGTTGGTTAAGGGGACCCCATAGAAATGTTTCAAACAACAACAACAACAAAAGTCCAGTTGCCATGACTTCCAGACAACTCTACCTGTATGACTGAGAATCTTCATCAGTTCAAGTAGGTTAGAACTCCAGGGTAGATGGAGTTCAGTGGAGCAATTGTCTCCAAGTGACTCTCTCCACTTAATGAGACAACAAACTCCAACAAAATCTGGATTCTATTTTTCTGTATCTTTCCCCGGATGGCCTTTGAGCTGTTTTAGTACGTACACATACACCTTGATTTGGACCCGGAGGAACCAAACACAACAGGGTTGCTGCCTCTCACAGGGTTTGATGGCCTCGGTTGTGACACTCTTGGCAACAAATGCTCAGTTTTTCTCTGTCATAGAACATTGAGGGCAGAGCTTAGACCAAAGCACCACTGCTGGTAAACTGCGGTGAGGTGAAAATGATAAGAGGCAGCAGGCGAGATCTGAGGGAAAAAGTGGGCTCTGATTCCTACAGGCCAATGTAATATATAACATTTGCTCATTTTTAAAATACGGTTCGTCTCATAGGAAGTAATAGAGATCAAAGCTGAAAAAGAGTTGCTTTGCTGAGTGAGATGGCCGGCATATAAATTTAATAAATAAAATGAGGGGAACCAAAGGCAGAAAGAGGAAATTATGAGGAGAATGGGGTGTGTGTTGGTTATTACCTTTAAAGCCCTGCATGGCTCAGGGCCAGGTTATCTTCGAGACCGCCTTCTACCGCATAGCTCCCAGCAACCGGTGAGATCCCACAGGGTTGGTCTCCTCCAGGTCCCGTCAGCTAAACAGTGCTGGCTGGCGGGCCCGCGGGGGAGGGCCTTCTCTGTGGTTGCCCCAGCTCTCTGGAACCAGTTACCTAATGAGATCCGGACTACCCCCACCCTATTGGCCTTCCGGAAAGCTGTGAAGACCTGGCTTTTCTGGCAGGCCTGGGGCCGCTGATCTCAATGTTACAATCTGTGAGATCCGGCCACGATTGGTCTGTATGGCTTTTTAAATCGTTTTTTAATATTTATATTGTTTTAACGTTTTCATACTTCTGTTGTAAGCCGCCCAGAGTCCCTTGGGAGTTGGGCGGCATAAAAATGCAACAAATAAATAAATAAATAGGGATGAGAGGAGAGTTGCAGATAAAGGAGAGAAAAGGGAGCTTTTAAAATGTGCTAAGCTCACAGGAGCTATTATAGGTAGTCCTCGACTTACGACCACAATTGAGGCCAACATTTCTGTTGCTAAGCAAAACATTTATTAAGTGAATATTGCCCCATTTTACGACCTTTTTTGCCACAGCTGCTAAGTGAATCACTGCAGTTAAGAACAGGTTGTTAAGTGAATCTGGCTTCCCCATTGACTTTGCTTGTCAAAAGTTCACAAAAAGCGATCGCATGACCCTGGCACACTGCAACTGTCATAAATATGAGTCAGTTCAGCGCCTGAATTCTGATCACGTGACCGTGGGGACGCTGCAACCATCGTAAGCATGAAAAAACGGTCATAAGTCACTTTTTTCCATTGTAACTTCGGGTCACTGTTGTACATCAAGGACTACCTGTAGTTTGGTCTTTCCAGATCCTCCAGTTTTTCACAGGGGCGATTGGAGTAGGAGGTAATGGAAATTGAATTCCTACATATCTGGAAGAGATCGTAGTAGGAAAGCTTGCTACAGCCTTTCTCATCTGGTTTACTATAGTGAGCTGTTTTCTGACATTTCCTACTAACAGCTTCTTGTTTAACCCCAACTGGTGCAGTTGACTTGCCTTTCATCCGTGGCTCCTTCTTCCTGTTGCTAACTCAGGGAGTGTGTCCATTTCCAAGACACCAGTAATGTGTGTGTGTGTGTGTGCAGCCAGGAGCCGTGAGATGTTTGTGCAATCCAGGGGTGAAATTCAAAATTTTTCCCTACCGGTTCTGTGGGCGTGGCTTGGTGGGTGTGGCAGGGGAAGGATACTGCAAAATCTCCATTCCCACCCCACTCTGGGGCCAGCCAGAGGTGGTGTTTGCTGGTTCTCCGAACTACTCAAAATTTCCGCTACCGGTTCTCCAGAACCTGTCAGAACCTGCTGGATTTCACCCCTGGTGCAATCCCTGAGCCTAGCAAATTCCCTCTGTGCGAGCCGCTCTTGCCACATGGAAATACTGTATGGTGGTACAGCTGCTGCATAGACTACAGCGGGATGCAAAAGGTGTTTGGTCCCGGCATACAATTTACCAGGAGGGAGTAATTCAGGTGCAATTTCTCTGAATAGAAACTAGAACATCGGTGTTCTGACCCAGCTTCCCAAACATGACAAACCCTCTGTATTTAAGTCAATGATTCCTTTATAAGGAGTGCCAGCAGCCCCGGCAAAAAGTTTCTCACTGCAGGCTAAGAAGTGCGGCTGGCTGGGAGATGAATAGTTGTCTGCCACATCTATTCATCTCCACCCACTGCCTTTTATCCCCTGAGCTAGGGTGGGGCTTTGCTAGCAGCGGTGGCTCTTCCATCCCAAGGCCCATAGATTTCCACTGCTCTCCCCTCCTCTGCCTTCTGCGCATCCATGCATCAGGCACTGGACCCAGCTGTCCTTCCTCTTCCTCATCAGCCACCTCCAGACCTGGGAGCTGTCGACTCTCCATCTGAGGGCTGATGGACGGCCAATTCTCTCCCCCTCTCTGTCTGTCTGTCTCTGTCTGTCTGTCCGTCTCTCTCTCTCTCTCTCTCTCTGCCTGCTCCATTCCCTCTTCCCCCTTGGAGCTCCTAGGTTGCTTGACGCTGACCCTGACTCCCACGCCTCCTCCTCCTCTGATTTGGCTGCTGGAGGAGCCGGCGGCTAGCAGGCCACAACAATCAGCCTGCAGCAAGAACAAGACCTGGGGTTCTATTCATCAAGTTTCTCCAAGCGTAAGTTAGTTTAAGGGGGAGGGAATCTAAGCCTCTCGGACAGCTGCCTAAAATGAGAAGTAGTTGTTTTCCAACCACACTTTAACGTTTATTGAGATGAAATTGAAAAATTCCTGCAATGGAAGTAATTTCCCATTTAAAACCAATATGGCATTGTTTGCATTTGATCCTGCAAGTAGGTAAATCTCTTCATTGATAATGGGGAAATTTATAGGTGGTTGAAATGTCTTTGAATATTAGTAGCTCGGGTAGGTAGTCATGTTGTTGAGTTCGAGCTCTGAGCTTGGTGATTTGGTTGCAAACGTTTCGTCCCCATTCGAGGAGACATCTTCAGTGCGCTTTGGATTGTGTTTGTCTGGGGGAGCACTGGTCTTTAGACAAGCACAATCCAAAGCGCCCTGAAGATGTCTCCTCGAATGGGGACGAAACGTTTGCAACCAAATCGCCAAGCTCGGAGCTCAAACCAACAACATTTGTAGGTGGTGTTTAACATACGTTGCTGAATGTTATTTAGGTAGTCCTCAACTTATGACCACAACTGAGCCCAACATTTCTGTTGCTAAGTGAGACATTTCTTAAGTGAGTTTTGCCCCATTTTGCAACCTTGTCACAGTTGTTAAGTGAATCACTTCAGGTGTTAAATTAGTAGCACAGTTGTTAATTGAATCTGGCTTCCCTGTTGACTCTGCTTGTCAGAAAGTCGCAAAAGGGGATCACATGACCCCGGGACAGAGGTGGGTTCCTCCCGGTTCGCACTGGTTCTATAGAACTGGTAGCAAACCGCTGGTGACATCACGGAGCCGGTTCTGTCGGTGCCAGTCCGTGGATGCCGCCATCTTTTTTTTGGATTTTTTTTTTGGTGGATTTTTTTGCTATTTTTTTTTCCCTGCGCATACGCAGAAGCCGAATCCCCGGCACTGTGCATGCGCCACCATCTTGTTTTTGGTTTTTTTTGGGGGGGGGATTTTTTGCAAATTTTTGGCACTGCGCATGTGCGTGCACCCACGTGGCGCGGCCACACGGTGTGTAATGTGCGCACAGCCACACGGTGCGGGAGGAAGCAAACCGGCGGCAAGGTAAGTTAGAACCCACCCCTGCCCCAGGAGACTGCAACCGTTGTAAATATGAGTTGCCAAGCATCTGAATTTTGATCACATGACCATGGGGATGCTGCAACTTTTTTCAGTGCCGTTGCAACTTCAAACAATCACTAAATGAACTGTTGTAAGTAGAGGACTACCTGTATGGGTCCAAAATTGGACTTTTACAGACAAGATTTGAACTGGGAATTTCCATTTCTAGCTAAGATGTGGTTCCTGGTGGCTTTTCGGTTATGTGTGTTAAAATACTGTACAAGATCCATCCAGACATCTGGAAGGCAGCAAAGTTACGGGAGACTTTAAGCGTATGCAATTTCTTATGCTAATCGTTCATTTTATTGCCCGGCTTGCATGTTTCTGGATTTTAAAATATGTTTCAGAATCGTTCGTCGTTGTTTTTTAAAAGACGCAGCAATTTTGTCAGTTACCAGGCTGATTAAAAAATCAGAATGATGGTAACGCAAGCAATTTGTTTCACCCCACTTGCATACAGGACAGCAAATCGTTGCTTAAGGAGAATTCAACACAAGAGTCAGTTTATTAAGGGTGGGGGAAAGCGGATACTTTATTTATACAAAATGCAGTCATTTAAAACCTAGCATATACATGCAAGAAGAGACACATCGTTCTATAAAACCCTATCTCTGCACATCATTCTTCCCCATGCCATATATACATACAACTCTATCTCGACTGTTTTGATGGCGGGGTCAAGAATATTTCATTTCAGCACAGTTCAATTCATTGAATCAGTTGTTACGTCAGTTCAGCATTATAACAACTATTATTAGAGCCGAGGTGGCGCAGTGGTTAGAGTGCAGCACTGCAGGCTACTTCAGCTGACTGCTAGCTGCAGTTCGGCGGTTCAAATCTCACCGGCTCAAGGTTGACTCAGCCTTCCATCCTTCCGAGGTGGGTAAAATGAGGACCCAGATTGTTGGGGGCAATATGCTAACTCTGTAAACCGCTTAGAGAGGGCTGTACAGCACTATGAAGCGGTATATAAGTCTAAGTGCTATATAAGTCTAAGTGCTATTATGCTATAATTATTAAGCCATTGGACTGGCTTTGGAGAATCCTGGGTCTTTCCTCAGCCTGGAAACTCAGTTGGGTGACTTTAGGCCAGTCATTCTCCATCAATCCAACCTACCTCAGAGTTGCTGTGCACAAAAATAATAGGAGGGGGAGTTATGAATGCTTCTTCAGCTCCTGAGCTTGGTATATAAATTGAGCAAATAAAGGAATTTAAAAAAGAATACATTACCTTATAGGACACAGTGTTCACAAGCCAGCATAGACCAACTGTGTATGTTTTAAGGTTCATTAAAATGAAAAGATCAAACTCTCTGAGAGTAGTTTGCAGGGGTGAACACAGGAGGTTCTCAAAATAGCCAAGAAAATGGCCCGGAAGAATGCAATTACAGCTCAGTGTGTTTTTTTAGGTGTCCCTCATTTGCATAAGAATGGGTGGAACTTTGATCACATCATTGCAGTTGCCATCTTGAGGTGTTGACTCTACCTTGTGGGCACCCGTGGTTTTCTGCGAGAAAGGTAGGCAAACTTTTCATGGCCCTGGGCTCAAAGGTGTGGAGAAGAAAGCCATAAAGAGCCGAGGTGGCGCAGTGGTTAGAGTGCAGCACTGCAGGCTACTTCAGCTGACTGCTAGCTGCAGTTCGGCGGTTCAAATCTCACCGGCTCAAGGTTGACTCAGCCTTCCATCCTTCCGAGGTGGGTAAAATGAGGACCCAGATTGTTGGGGGCAATAGGCTGACTCTGTGAACCGCTTAGAGAGTGCTGTAAAGCACTGTAAAGCGGTATATAAGTCTAAGTGCTATTGCTATAAAGGACGAGCAAAGAACTCAGGGTTGCCTCACACACAAATCTTTTCAAAAAAGTGTGTAGGTAGGTAGGTAGGTAGATAGCTAGATGATAGCTAGATGATAGCTAGATGATAGCTAGATAGCTAGATAGACAGATAGATAATTTATAGCTGTCAGACAGACAGACAGACAAACAGACAGAACAGCGTGGTGGCCTAGTGGTGAAGACATTCACCTCCCATTGAGAAGGTTGAGAGTTCAATTCTAGGTAGCAGCAGATAATTCTCTCCTAGGGTGCAAAAAAAAAAAAATCTATTGCGAACTCCGCGTGACATCAGGAAGGGCATCCAGCCTGAGTAAACACTCAGTTCCATCCAGTTGCCCCAATTCAACCCCGAATTAAGGGATTACAGGGTCATAAAAAGGGAGATTTAGCTAGATAGATAGACAGACAGACAGACAGACAGAGATCCCCACCTTAAGGTGACAGGCAATTCTGCTCCCGATATTTTGGAAATCGTGCCATTATAAATTCTGGCAGTAGAACCCGAAGAGGGCTCATATATGGCATGATCACTGCTGTCTTTGTAAAAGAACTCAGAACACCAAATTAATTCCGTTCTGCATCTGGCACGAATTGTGCTACACACACAAGAAAAGCAAACAAAGGCTTTAATTGTCGCTTGTTTAAGGATTTTTAAAGCCATGTTCAACTAGGCACTCGCTCTTGTCTCATCAACTGGCTTCGGAGGGCAGTATAACCTGAAAGGTGGGTTAAAAAAAAATACATTTTTAAGTGTTCAGAAGCAATTACTGTAATTGATAATTTCCACTGAGCACTAGACTGTATAGCAGACCCCTGTCTCTACAGGCGATAGTCAGAGAAGTCATGATGGCATCCACAATCGTGCAGTCAAAGCTCGGCTTGCCTTTTATGTACATTTAATGTGAGATGCATATTACCATAAAAATGGGCGGAGTTTCAGTCAGTCTGTTCTGGACACAGTCTTCCCCCTTTTTTAAACTATCCCATGCAAACCTCCTTGTAGCTGATGGAAGAACTTCTCTTTATCCAGTCTTGCAGCTGAATCCTCACTTAGAAAATTCTGATTGAAAAATTACCTATTGGGCCTGAAGAAATAAAGAAAATAATTGTGGCTCTCTTTTTTTTGACTACAGTAAGGGACATAGCCAGGGTATGATCGCGACAGAAGTGCGCGTTTTGTGCTGGCGCGCTCGCTTCACTCACACATGCGCCCCCATCGCGTCACGCAAAACACCCGGAAATGATCATCTGCGCATGCACAGAAGCCTTTGTGCATGCGCAGAGGGTTATTTTTCAAGCCGCAGCAACTGGAGGACTGGTTCAGGGGCGTGGAGCACCAGTCTTTGCTGCTGGTTCGGCGAGCAGCGGTAAATTTCCGCTACTGGTTCTAATGAACCGGTCCGAACCGGCAGCAACCCACCTCTGGACATAGCACAGCTAGATGGCAGTAAACTAGCATTGGCTGGTCTCAAAAATCCAAGCAGGATTGGACCTGTTTATCGCATGGGTGGGAGAGCACCAAAAAAAAAAAAAAAAAATCCCAACGCTGTAGACTAAACTGGCATTAAAAACAACAACCCTCCAACAACTTCAGAAAAGACTGCAGTTGCAAACTTCTTCTTCACAACTGCTTGTAGTTGAGAGGAAGATGTGCTCATAGGAAGTGGTGAAATCCAAATTTTTTTACTACCGGTTCTGTGGGCGTGGCTTGGTGGGTGTGGTGTGGTGTGGTTTGGTGGGCATGGCAGGGGAAGGATACTGCAAAATCCCCATTCCCATCCCACTCTGGGGCCAGCCAGAGGTGGTATTTGCCGGTTCTCCGAACTACTCAAAATGTCTCCTACCGGTTCTCCAGAACCTGTCAGAACCTGCTGGATTTCACCCCTGCTCATAGAGTTATCTGGAGTCAAGCTTTACCTTACCTTAAAGGGCTCAACAGGAATACCATCCCCTCTATTTCTTTTTGATCTATCTCAGACTCAGGGAGATTTTTTTTATTTTATTTATTTTGTCAAGCATATATAAGATTACAGTAAAAGTATAAACATGTATACATGAGACGATTTTGAGTACATGGGAACATTAGGACAGGGACAGTAGGCACGTTGGTACACTTATGCACGCCCCTTACAGACCTCTTAGGAATGGGGTGAGGTCAACAGTACACAGTCTAAGGTTAAAGTTTTGGGAATTTGGGGAATTGTGATGGTATTGGACTGGCAGAAAGATTGGGAGGAGCATTCTGATGCTCTCCAGCTGTGTTGTATGGCAACTCTTAATCACCTCTCAAAACAAGCTATGTTGGGATTACCAGCATCAACTTGCTAATCTCTGTTCGAACAACCAAATCGATGGGAACTGTTTACACACTACTAAAATGGATATGGAGCAGCAGATGCTCCATGGCTGGAGATTTTCAAAAGAAGATTGGACTTTGTTCAGGATGGTATAAGATCTCCTGCCTTGGCCAGGGGGTTGGACTAGAAGACCTCTAAGGTCCCTTCCATTTATGATTCTTTGCTTCTAACCTAGTGACAGGTGGGCTATTTTTCATTCACATCTTTGGCATTTTTTTTAAACACAGAAACCACCAAAGTGGTCACGGGGCATGAAAGGGCACGTTGCCTGCCTTTAGTGATGATCTGTGGTTTTCAAACATTGCATGCTCCAAGCATTGAGCCGACATCTGAATCCATGTCTTTCTACCTTCCCTGTGGCTATCAAGAACATGCAGCACAAGACAGAACTTCTTTCATTTACTCTGGATGCCCTTTAGGTTTGCTTGTCTCCATTTCTTTTTTTTTTTTAAAAACTTTTTCAAACAGCTCTTTCTCCACTTTAGAATCATCAAATCTCAGTTGGAAGGATTAGAACCAATGAGCTCAACTCCTTGTTCAACGCAAGAATCTAAATTAAAGTATCCCTGGCCATATGGCTCTTCGGGCACTGCTCAAACACACTTCCAAAGAGAGATGATTGTTTCCATTATCAAATTGCTAAAGAAATTGCATTTCATTGTGTGCAGCCTCTGATACAACTTGACAGGACACGAACTGAGTTTGATGACCATGCCTGTTTTCCTGGCCACCAAAAGAGGAGACAGATTGTGCCTGGTGATTGCCCTGCGCTGTTTCCTTGAACAGAGTGGACTCCAACCTGTTTTTCCAGGGCATTTTGCCATTGGCTAAGCACTAGTTCTGGATGTGGTCAAGATGGCCAGGGCGAACATAAAAATGTTCAACCCTTTCACTCATCTCGGAAAGGTGCATCTTCCCTTAAGAAAGAAAGAAAGAAAAAAGATATAAATATCACAGTGGTGCACCTGGCTGTAAGTTTTTATATATATATATATATATATATATATATATAGCAAACTTACATTTGGTGGAAATTTCACTCTGACTTAATGGACGATTCGTTGCTCTTCTGCAAAATTGAGATAAGCTTAACAACGCCACATCGGATGGTCTTCTAGATTATGCTGTAAGAGCTAAAAAGCATGGTAGATGTTTAGAGTGCTGTTTTAATTATTAATACCTACACTTCCTTTGTCTGGCTGCCCATTTTCAGATGTTTGTGTGGAAAGCAGAGAACTGACTACAGTACTTGACTATCTGCGGTCTTGTTTTCACCTTGATTGCAACAATCTCAGTTCTGATGTCTAGTCAAAAACCAGCCTTAGTTTTAGCTTTCTTCCTAAGCTTTCTTCCTAAGCCCCCTTCTTACAAACCCAAGGAACATTGATGGAAATTCAAGAGAAATCCAACAACATTTGTATTTTCATCCATCCAGGGAATATGTAACAATGCAAGTAGTCCTTGACTTACGATCACAATTGAGCCCAAAATTTCTATTTGCTAAGGAGGACATTTGTTAAGTAAATTTTGTCCCATTTTTACAATCTTTCTTGCTATAGTTGTTAAGCGAATCACTGCAGTTGTCAAGTTACTAACACGGTTTTTAAGTGAATCTGGCTTCCCCATTGACTTTGCTTGTCAGGAGGTCACAAAAGGGGATCACGTGACCCCCCCAGGACACTGCAACCATCATAAATATGAGTCATTTGACAGGCATCTGAATTTTGATCACGTGACCAGAGGGACGCTGCTACAGCCGTTAAGTGTGAAAATTTTTCACACTTCTTTCGTTCTGTTGTAACTTCAAATGGTCACTAACTGAACTGTTGTAAGTCGAGGACTACCTGTGATAGGAGTGTTACCAGAAGTTATGATCTCGTCCCCACTGATTCAAAAGATATAGGATTAAATACTAAATTTAATCCTATATCTTTAATGCCAAATTATTTTGTTTACATTTTTAAATTTCAAAGCAGTCCAAATTTGACCAAAGAAGATTGCCCTGAAAGAGAGGAACTTGAACGTATGTCATTCTTATTCCAATTCCTATCACACAACTACATAGGAAGAGAGAAAATACTGGCATTCTGGTTTTCCCCCTCAAAAGCCTGTAGTTCTAATGAGAATTTGATAAAAGACAAAAACTGGACAAATATTTTAAGGCACATTCTAACAAGGCCCCTCCTTCCCCCCCTCCTTCATTTTTCCTTGGTCGCTACAGTAATTAAAACCAAAACTGTTTTTAGGCTTAAAACAAAAGACAGGAATACCTTTCTGTGCTGTCCCAGGTCAGCTCTTCTTTGACCTGATAATGGGAGGCACAAAAGTAAATTAATGGCAGAGGCATTGCAATCATAAGGCCATATTTTTTTTAAAAAAATTGTTTTAGGAGCCCAGGGCTAGTCAATATCATGGCTTTCTTGCTGGAGGCACATGGTCAGTTCTGCAGTTTGAAATCACCATGCCTTTACATTCTTGGCCAGAGAATGTAAAGGCATAAATGGACTTGTCTAGGGCCGTGATGGCGAACCTATGGCACGCATGCCATAGGTGGCACGCGGAGCCATATCTGAGGGCACACGAGACGTTGCCCTATGTCAGCTGCCAGCTGATTTTCGGCTTTCCGAAGGGCTGGGGGGGGGGAGGCTGTTTTCACCTTCCCCAGGCTTTAGGAAAGCCTCTGGAGCTTGTGGATGGCGAAAAACGGACCCAACCCCAGGCTTCAGGTGGCTTTCCTGAAGCTTGGGGAGGGCGAAAAATGGCCCAACGGGCCCTGCGGAATGCTGAAAATCAGCTGGTCTAGGGCAATGCCTCGCGTGCCCTCAGATATGGCTGTGCGTTATGGGTGTCGGCACATGTGCCCTTTTGGCACCCGAGCAAAAAAAGATTCGCCATCACTGGTCTAGGGTATATGAAAACATGAAAGAATGCAGCCCCTGGATCGCATTAACCAAGATGCTATGCATGCTTAAAAGCATTGTTCCAACAATACACCACTGATGTGTTCTTGTATGGTTAGGTCCTCTGGTTTCATCAGCAGGAAAGGCCCAATGGTTCTGGTCTCTGATCCCTTCAGAGTGAATTTATTTATTGTGCCTTGCACAATAAATTCAGCACCATTCTATAACGGACTGTACCAGCGCAGGTGATAGCAATATACGCTTGACATGGCTAAATATATGAAACACATCAGAAACAAAATTCAAAATCGGCATGTCGTGAAGAAAACTAGGCTTTCCCCTTAACTTTGTCACCTTTCTAAGAGCAGAGAATTAACAATGGGGCATAAAAATGCAATCTCTCTTTTACCTCTAGAGATTTTAAGGGAGGCAGCGTGTGTGATATTTCTGAGCTACTTACTAACAGTCAGGCTAAATTAGGAACTGGCGGAATGCCTGCAAATGCCAGCACATCTATTATAGCTACCCGAAATGGTGCATACGAAGTCCTCAAATGATGATTTTTTTTAAAATTAAAAAAATGGCCCAGTTTTCATATGTTTTCATGCATTTTTAGCCTTGTTATCTCGTGAGGTCCTTGGATGAATTTGCCAACATCTCAAGAAGTTAGATGAGAATTGGGTGGGTGGGTGGATGGGTTTTACATTTATGAGATTTGCTTTTGATCCCTGGAATCCTTATGCCAGATTGAATAATAATACTCAGGGATGGAGCCCATAGCTGATTGATTGACCTAAATCAATCCTCAGCTTTAGCAGTTCTAGTTACTAGCAAAAGACCTTCCCCGATGCAGATACACGCCATGCTGGCAGAAGGACACGATTCAAAACCTTATTCACCGAAAAAGAGCCCCCATCCTTTATGGCACACATGCACGGCAGGAAAAAAAAAATTAGCAGTAGGCTTTTTTTTTTTTTTTTTTTTTTTTTTTTTTTTTTTTTTTTTTTATGGTTAACTTCAAAATGTTGGAGGGAGAACTGGCGAGAGTTGGAAAGAGTGAGTCACTTCTCGAAGGAGGAAGGGAAGAAAGAAATTGGACGAAGCTTTTTTTTTTTTTTTTTTTGCTAACCCCTTTTGAAAGAAGAACTGGCCTTGGGGAACCAGTGGTGCAGTTGAGTCATTTTTGATTCTGAACACTGCAGTCTAACTGGAGGGGAGGAGTATAAGGGATAACATACATCTTTTTACTTGGTCTACATTGTGGTGAACCACCCCCTCCCACTGCATTTGTGAACCCACAATTCTGCTAAGCGGCATCTCTGACTTGATTTTGCAGCCACAATTTAATGAAGAGCAGGCAGTGCAATGCCCCCTCAATACCAAGCTGTTTCTCCCCCCCTTTTTTTCCTGCTGTGGAAAAACACCCCTATAAAAACCCACTGAGGATTAGCCTTTCGCATACTGTAGATCTGCATAGACTGGATATGGGTAGGGCTGCAGCCCTGTCTTTAGAAAGCCCATCAAGATGGTTACTCCATCTCCACTCATGCGGATAATTTGATGCATGCTACAATGGCTTAATTGACTGATTTCCCCAGCAGTGGCATAAAATATATCCCCCTTTAAGCTCAGCTAGCAATTCTGAAAAGACCCCCAATGAGCAGGGCACCTCAAAAACAAGCAGCATCAAAACCCAGGTCTTGTCCGTGCCATTTTCTTTCAAAAGTGACTTGTTTGGAGGCCAAGATCCATCTGTGGAAGAAAAGGGAGGGGGAAATGCAAAGGAAAAGGGGCTTCCAAAGTCAATTTTCTCCCCCCCACCACCCTCTCCTTCCTTATTCTATTTCTCCCTTATGGAGCTGTGAGGGTTGTGTATGAACAGGGACAATCATATCTTTGAAAGATGACTCAGACACCTTCATCTGCAAAGGACTTCTGGAAAGCCTTACAGGGTTATGATGTACGAATTCAAAAAGCACTTTGGATTTCATAAAAAAAGATTACACCACCCGGGTATATCGTGACACACATACATAGCTGCTTTTTGAGCCATCAAATCAGAGGGATGCAGCTGTCTTTTAATTTCTGGGAGATTAAGATGCAAAGTTAATGCCTTATGGATAATCAACACGCTAATTAGAATCCCTAAACCCTGATCTGCTTTGAAAACTCAGGCTCCGCATATTTTCTCACAATCACCTTGTTCACACAGCACGTTAAGGTGTGCTGTGCGTGCGTTATGTGAACCAAACCATTTATGGTGTGTTCAGCAAAATGTTGAACACAATGTCACAAAAACCATGCTTTAAGTGTATGAACCCTGCCAGAGTTAAACGGGTCTTATTTCCAAATAAATATGCAGAGACCATGATTCTGTTTCTACTTTCATTAAGGGGTATAATACAAATTATAAACAGGGAACAAGGAGCGAGAACTTTGCCTTGGTTTGGTAAAATAAGACTTTCTTGGAGATTACTTACACATTGTAAATGCAGATTTGATGATTCCTGTTGCAAAAGCTATTACTGCAAGTAGAATAGTTCCTAATGTAATAGATCCCTTTTTAGGTCTCTCTCTGCTGTTGGATCAGTCTTTAAAAAAATAAAATAAAAAAATTAAAACATCTATATAAGACTCATAAAATACTACTAACAGGGCTTTTCTTCTGTCACACCTCAAATCTGTTGACAGAGATGCCCCAAGTTTGAAATATTTAAAATGCGCACAATGACATCAGGAGTGAGCTATAAAGGTTTAAAGAAAGAGCTATTTAAGATGGCGCTATGCTGAGTTCCCTGCTATGCTCTGCTTGGGAGGTGGCAGTGGTGCTGTGCTGTAGAGCTGTCCTAGTGCATATGCCACATCCTTCTCTGCGTTTGCATCCTTCAAGCCAGAAAATATTTGGGGTTTTTTTTTTAAAAGCCGAATTTCTCTCCTAGGCAGGTTTCTTCCTTACCAGCTCTGTGTCAAGAACAGGAAAAATGGGAAGCCTGGCTAAGCTCCATCCAGAGTTCCCTAAGCTGCAATTTTATATACACAGCTACTTGGGAGTAAGCCCTGCTGAGCACCATCTATGCCTTTACACACCAGGCCTGTGGAAAACCCCCAGCTCTGACGGTCGCAAATGGGATCCCCAGTGCTGGATATTAGACAGCACAAGCACTAGCGAGTGTGCACGCACGCACACACATGCACGCATACACACACCCCTGGGTGGAGGAAAAAAAAAAAGCCTTAGCATAGTTGGGGCCCCAGTGCCTGGAAGGGCTGCAAAACCGGTGAAGGTTGTGGAGGGAGAAAAATAGGCCAGGCTGTCTGCAGAATGCTTTAGCCTCCAGATTAAATCTGGAGGCCCAGATCCGAGGTTCTGCCTTCCTCCCTCTCTCCTCCTCCCCCCCCCCGGCTCCTCCTTATACCCACCCGTTCGGAAAAATTCTATGTTTCCTGCTGTCTCCCCCGCTCCTCCAGCCTTCTGTCCTTGAGAAGGCGAAAGGTCGCCGAGGCAGATGGCGAAGACCGCGGGGGTGGGGGGTGGGGGGAAGTGGGATGTCGGCTCCTCCCCCTTCCTGCAGAAAGCAGCCCAANNNNGCGTCGTAAAAACAGGGCGCTCCGGTGCAGAGCTAAAGGGGCCAAGCAGAAAGCAGCTCGGTTTTACTCACAGGGGTCCTAAGACGCTGCTGCGTATACGGGCCTTCCTTCTCTCTGTCACCGGCTTTAGCGGGGAAAGGGGGTTTCGGGTTTCTCTCCTTGCCTTCCGCGCGCCCAAGAACCTTATATCAGGCGAGAGACTGCGTCGATTATTTCGCTAAGAGGCAGAGGTCCCCATCACTTCATCATCCGCGATTGCGGATTTTAATTAATTTCATCCATTTCCATCAGAGAGGGGGGGGAAACAACACACACACACACATCTCCGTGGTCCTGAAACCCTGCCGAGTCTCTCGCTCTCTCGACGAGCGCGCTTCCTCTACACAGAGAGGACAACCTTGCCTTCCATATGTATTGGACTACAGCTTCCATCATCCACACCGCCTGGTTTAGTATTTGTAGATTACTGACGTCTTAACTCATCGGAAGGGCTAGAAGCCGAACTAGGGTTAGGCTTTTCATGAAGGAAGGGGGCGAGCAGGTTAGAGAGAGAGTGCTTGCAATCGGTTATAAGCCCGGCAGCCGCATTAGCACAAAATGCTAAAGTTAGCCACTTTGTGTGTGTGTGTGTGGCTTAAGGTGTGGTGTGAACCCCAAGACCACTTGCTTATTGTGGGGCTCCACTGTGATGGGCAAATTTTAACCAGGTTAACGCTGTTGGATAAACAGAGCGAGGGTAAAAATAGACCTAGCTGGAAAAATTTGGGCAAAGACTTTTCGTTTGAACCCAGTTAATAAGATGCACAGACCTTCCACTGTTTCTCCTCCTCTTCAGATCTTGGAACATAGAAAAGGGAAGGGGCAATTCTAGCCTCTCATTTTATTTGGCATATTTATTTTCAGGCGAAGATTTTGAATTTTAGACGCTGGATAAAGACCTTTCCCTTTTTCTTTTTTTTTCTTTTTTAGGAGTTCCTCTCACCAAAGGGACATATTTAAGGGAGAAACTCAGCCCCTTCCCATCCCGTTGCTCAGCTCCTCGCCAACCTTGCGCTAAATATGCAATGCAGGTTCAGTCACACAGAAGGCCCACAAAACGGTGCCTTCCCAGCGAATTGGACCTGACTTTGACTTGATCCAGATTCCAGTCTAATCGTTCTGATCAAATAATTTTGGACAGCCGAAGTTGGGAAAAGCTGATACAGGATAAACGGGTATTTAAGGGAGAAACTCAGCCCCTTCCCATCCCGTTGCTCAGCTCCTCGCCAACCTTGCGCTAAATATGCAATGCAGGTTCAGTCACACAGAAGGCCCACAAAACGGTGCCTTCCCAGCGAATTGGACCTGACTTTGACTTGATCCAGATTCCAGTCTAATCGTTCTGATCAAATAATTTTGGACAGCCGAAGTTGGGAAAAGCTGATACAGGATAAACG
>QLTV01001458.1:5210608-5224692 GCA_003457575.1 Thermophis baileyi
TCCTCTTCTGTGTCAGAAGAGCCCTCCAATCTTGCTCTTTCTTTCTTTTTTCTTTTGCCCCTTTCTGTGGACGTTGTCGGAGGAAGCGCGTTAGCCGAGGGCAGTCCCACATCAAAAGGACTTGAGTAGTAACCTTTTCAGACGAAGAATATATTTTATTAAAAGGCTTTCCCATTGCAAAAGATGCCAGCCCTGATTTTTCGGCCCCTGTAGAATCCTGCCCGTCAACCAACCTCCCCCTTTTTGGGACAATGTGTATATCTAGGTTACCCGCACTCACACGTTCTCCGAGGGAGACACGGAGGTTGGCAACAATTTAGGCTCCTATTGTTTATCTTAGGAAAATGTCTTTCTTGCACTTTCCCTCTGTTGCGCGCGCGCGTGTGTTTTTTTTTATATATCCAGGAGGGCAGGAGGTGTGTGTGAGTGCACTATAGTAGTCCGGGAAGGTATTGTGAACTCGAGGGAGGCATAGAAAAAGGCTGGTAGCTAAACGGGTCAGGATTATGGAGGCCAAGGAGAGGAAGGAGGTAAAGCCCCGTGTAAAATAAAAACGAGAAAGGAAAAGCCAGCGCAAAATAGCGCACCGCCATCACGGTTGAGTTCCAAGTGTTAAGTCCCGAATCGGTTTAGTTCGGGTGTCATTTAGATGAGGAAGGAGTCGAGTCCGCCTTATTCATCCTTCCGCCAGCATCCCCTAAAGACGCGCATTGCACGGGGAGGGGGGGAGGGGGGTATTTAAAACAGGGCGTGTAACTTAACGCATGGGCCTGATGGGCACTTGCCCGTGGGCCCCACGAGCATAGGGACCTCATACTAATCTCTGTATGTTAACCCTTCAATGCACCTATATAAATACAGCAACATATTTATTACATTTTACTGCATTTTTTAAATTAATACTAACATGCCAATAAAATAAATGTATGTTTAATTTTATCGACCATTTACATTTTTATTCCTGTGAGTAGTTGTCGTAGGGGCCCCAGTACACTGCTTTGGCCGGGGCCCCTAATGCTGTTAAGACGGCCCTGGTGTAACTATTAGGAAATGCTGCCCAAGTGGCGTTGGCCGTCCGGGGTTCCGCTCCAGCTGGGTAACCTTCGCGCCAGGGAGTGTCTCCCCCCTCCTCCCGCAGGGCAAGTCTAGATCTAAGCCAGGTAGCCAGTGCCCGAGGGGAAGAGGGGCGAGGCGGAGGAAAAGCCTGGCCTTAACTGCAAATTGGGGCCCAGCCCCAGCCGAGGAAGAAGGTCCGCGTTTTGATCTCCCCACCTCGGCCATTTGAAACGAGAGGGAAGAGAAAGTGGGGGAGAGGAACGAATCCTATTGAGAAAACAGCTCTGGAGAAGTCTTGGAAAGGTCGCTCGAAAGCATCTGGGCAGCCAGGCCCGTTTACTCGGGAGTAAACCCCGCTGGTTCAGGGAAGCAGGCCCGAGGCTGCTGCGCTCCAACCACGGCGCAACCAGCCGCGCTCCAGCCCTGATCCTACGAAAGGAATCCAGGCGCCTCCCTGGAAATCCCAAGGCGGACTTACTTCGGTGTATACTGACCGAGAAATCCGAGGCCTTAATTCAGATGAATTTTGGAGAGCAGTCAGGGGGCTCTTTGGTCGGAATATGGGAAAGGTCTCCTTCGGTCGGAGCTGGAGGAAAAAAGAAGAGAAACCGCAACCCAGAAATAAAGACGGCCGTAGGGAAACGAAGGCGACCCTATCGTTGGGACCCCCAAGGTCTTTTCAGGAAAACCATGTTTTCTCCCCAAATAGGTGGCCACTGCGTCAAAGGTGAAGGTGCAGAAGGGATGGAAGTGAGCAGGGAGCGCTTGGGGCTTCACAGAACAGAAACACACGAGAGAGAGAGAGGGGGGGTGAGGAGGGGAGGGGAGAGAGAGAGAGAGAGAGAGAGAGACTATACACACACACACAAAGGTATAGACACACAATCATGCCTTATACAACCTCCCCACAAAACAATCTATCTATACACACACTTATCTCTACTGACGCACAAAGTCCATATGTATAAACACACACACACACACACACACACACACACACACACACACACACACACACACGCCTATCTTGCCACCGCATACACACACACAAAGCCTCTCTCCATCTGCACGCACGCACACATACATGCACACAGACGCCTCTGCATTTACACACACACACACACAGGTCCCTAACAAACGTCGGCTTTCTGCTTTTATATATATATATATATAAATTGAAGCGTGGTATCCGTAAGATCAACCTCCGAGTCCCTCCAACCGGGCGCCTTCGAGCTTTTTAAAAATAGAGCCTATAAATAAGAAAACCGGGCCCCTCCCCTCCCCCCCCGGACATTCATAATTATTCCGCACGTGCCCGGAGGCCTCTTCGTCGAGGCGGAGGAAAGGGGACAGTTTCCAACCCCAAATGCAAGTGGGACGCGTTTCAGACGTCGGGATTCGCCTTCGGGGAGGGATATTTGCGCGGGGAGCGAACGATTCGCCTCGGTTTTCCTTCTCCCGGTTCCTGTACCAGGCCAAGGGGTACAGCTCTCTATATTTTTCTGCTGTAGGTAGCAGGGAGCAAGGGAAAAGAAAAAGGGGGGGGAAAAGTGGGGGGGGGGGGAGGAAGAACGCCCAATGCAGGCTTGCCTACGGTGGTAAGAAGGGTTCTTAGGCTTGAGTGGGGGGGGGGCTAGCCCCCTTTAAAGAATGGATGTTTGAAAAGCAGAAACGGGGTTGTTGTTGTTTTTTTCCCCCTTCTTCCTTAAAAAACAAACAAACCCAAAACACAACCATAACAGCTCGGACAAGGCGGGGATGCTCAGGTGCAAGCCGGGAAGGGGGGGGGAAAGAGAAATCCACAGCCTCCCCCCCCCTTTCACTTTTTCTCGCCTCCCGCTTGTGCTATATATCAACCCCACCCCCGGGAAATGTGACTTTGATGGCTTCCCATAAATATTCATAGAGGCGCTGCTTTTACCCTATAGAAAAAAAATTTAACCCTTTGGGCGAAGGAAATCTCCCCTCGGCCGCCGCTTTAGTGGAAGGCTGCAGGTGCCTCCTTCGGTTTTTCGGGGAGGGGGGCCCGCCCCCCATTGTCTGAAACTTCCCTAAGGTGATCTAAAGTTTTCTACCTACACACCTATTCAATGAATAAGCGCACCTGGGGGTGATGGAGGATCGGTTTTGTCCCGCCCGCCAATTGGGATCTGGAAGGGGATGGGGGAGAAATCTGGGATCAATAGGATCTAGGAAGCAGCGATGTAGAAGATTCCGAGCGACCTTTTAGGATTTCTTCCAGCGATCGGCCCAAACCCCGGACCGGTTCTGTTCCGGGTAGGTGGATGGGGGGGGCGGCCAAAGGAGCAGAATCGGATACTGGCGAAAGGCAAGGAAGAACGACGGAAAACGAAACGAGGCCAAGCAAGCTAACCCGTGTATTTATAAAGCGGGAGTTAGGTCTAATTGACTGGATTCACACATCCACTCGCAGGACAGCTAGAAACCTTGCAGCTGGCTCTGCCCACAATGCGAGGTCGGTTCCTATTAACCGTGGTTTGTTTGAGAGTGCGCGAGTGGCTATCTTAGCCATGTTTTGCTGGCTCGTTGGGTTAACCCTCGGGTTCATTGTCCCGGGTGAACGTAGAAAATGGGTTAAACCCGGCAACAGGGTTAAAGCACGTCGTGGGAACACGGCCACTGTGCCTGAGGGGGAATTAGAAGAGAAAGGGAGAAGTGAAGATGATGGCTGCCTCCTTAGCCAATTTCAATTACAAACTCGACGTCTCTGAGATTTCATTTTAAAACGGGAAGTCTTCGAATCAGAGCTTAGAATTCAAATTCAACCCTCAGGTCGGAGGACTGCAGCTCGTTGAAATCGATGAGACGTATGGCTTAGTCGAGGAGTCCCATTGATGTCAACGGGACAGCCTGAAGCAACCGCTCAGCCGGGATACCACCGAATTTTTAAAAACGAAACAAAAACAAGACCGACTCCGTAATCTTGAATTAGAAAACGCCTCCCTTCTTTTTGGTCTTTCCTTGTGGTTTTGTTTGCAAGCTGAATTATTATTATTATTATTACGGTCTGGGCCTTGGTCCTTTAATCACGTATAATTGCCCCTCCCCCCCATCCCTTCCCTTTTTAAAAATCAGAACAAAACAACAGCAAAACACTCGATTGGAAATTTGAATCTTTCTTTTAAGTAAAATAAAACGGGGTGTATGCCTATGAAATATTCATCGAATAAATAAATAAATTCTTCTGCATATTTTTCCTCCCTTTCCTGTTCATGCACTGACCTGTTTTCAGATTTGCTTGTGTATATTTTTGTTTCTTTTCACGTGTATTCATGATTATACTTAAGGTTACAGGGAAGTGCACCCCTTATCAGAAATTTTGCTCCTGGTTGTGGTAACAAGGAACTGGAACAACTGAAGCCGGAGAAAATGCATACTGAATAATACACCGAACTGCCTGACTCTATTTTCTCCTCAGCAATGATTTCCCTGGACTTCTCCAAGCAAATAGACGTAGGGTTGTACAACTGCAAGTATTTATTTGAAAATTAATTTTATTCTTTTCAATCAAACTTACGCTCAGGGAAGTATGCATAGACCGGCTTCCTGAAAATGATAAATAATATAAAAAGGTTGTTCATGGGAAGGAAGGAAGGAAGGAAGGAAGGAAGGAAGGAAGGAAGGAAGGAAGGAAGGAAGGATGGATTTTATAAAATAGCTACTTAGCAGCTAGACATAATTTTTGAATCTGGTAAAATGAATTTTTTTCTTTTTATATACACTGAGAGCAAATGCACCAAAGACAAATTCCTTGTGTATCCAATCACACTTGGCCAATAAATTATTCTATTCTATTCTATTCTATTCTATTCTATTCTATTCTATTCTATTCTATTCTATTCTATTCTATTCTATTCTATTCTATTCTATTCTATTCTATTCTATTCTATTCTATTCTATTCTATTCTATTCACATGTATTACAGCAAGACAATGTTCCCCGCTGGTAGGATTGTCATTTAATCCTTCAGACAATCAGACTGTGTGTCACTTGGGAACTTCAATTGCATCCAAAGGATTTTGGTGGCAATTCAAGGCCAGACAAACGGTTCCCATTAAGTACCCACCTAAAACCATCTATACCCTTTCATCATTTACCCAGAGAAACGGTGTCCACCCAATACCTGAATTAATCCATTGTATGGCTTCATACAGTACACCAAATCGTAAACCAACCGAAGGATCTGAGATTTCATGGCGTTCCCGAGCGGTCTGAGGGTAAATGTCTCAGGCACTCAGCAGGCTGAGTGATGCTGGACGTAAGCTTGTCATTGACCTGATCACTCCTGTTGTGTGAACAGGACTATATTTAGTTATAGTCCGTGTTCATCCCACATGCTTAACCTGATTACTGCATTAAGCCAATTTCCTGGTTTTGCACAATACCTGGTGGATCCCTAACCGAACAATCTGGGATCATGTCATGAACTGAAACTCAAAAGATAAATAAATGACCAAGGTTAAAAGCTAAGCAACTTAGCAGGCTGCATAGAAGCAATCAAGGGGGCTTGGAAGGGAAGCAAAGTATGCCACATGAACAAAAGCATTGTGGGAGCATGTAAATATCTTTTACATTCCCTTCCTTTGTTCCAAATCCACTTCTTTCTCTTCCAGAGGAAAGGAATTCAGAGATGGCAAAAACAAAAAAAAAAAGATGAAAATGCCAGCCCCTTCTTCTCTCTCCCCCCCCCCCCAAAGCAGTCCTTCCTTCCTGGCTGAAAACCTTTTCTAGGGGATTTCAAAATTCACGATTCAATCCCTAACCCTTCCTTGCTCCCAAATTCCAGGCAGAACAAAATCCATACATCGAAAGGGGGGGAAAAAAATATCCCCGCCCTAGAACTAGAGAAGGTAGGCTAGTTGTAAGATAAATTGATCAAAGGTAGAGTTTTTAAAGCATTAATAATAGGAATATTTGATGTTACTGATGGATTTGCTTCACTTTTTACACAAAGATGAAACAAGGGCAAGCTACTTTCTTAATGTCCAGTCCTTCCAAAAAATAGTTTTAAACTGAATTGGGGCGGTGGGGGGGGGGAAAGGAAGACAAACATTCATAATGTTTTCCTTCCATCTGACTTCCCTGGTCTATTATTGAGAACCACTGGCCTGGATGCAGACCTCTTAACATAAGCCCCATCATTAGGGAGGAAAAATCCCCCTCCCTTTTAAAGATAGCAATGTTTACTCGATCCAGAGAAAAGCACTAATTTAAAATGCTGAATCTTAATCTCCGTTCACCTTGCCAGCCCAAAAAGCTTGTGTTTTTCCTCTTTATTACAAACCCTAGAAATTGCTCACCTCCCCTTCGCCATCAGATTCAAACAGTTCTTTTCAATCAGCCCTAAAGTCACTGGATGGAATTGCACCCTGGAGACTAAAAGGCTGAAACCAGGGAAACATCTACTGGGGAAAGAGCAGCAGCACAGATGGGCTAAAGTGGGATTGGGGGCAGGAGTGGAAGCCTTGCCCTACATGGTACATTTCCGAAAGGGGGAAAGAGACCTAATCATTGATTTGCTTACCTAACCCAAGAGAAGAAATTGGATCCAACTTTAGACTGACTTAAAACCATGCAGTGCAGCCCAAGGACTGGCATTGGTCACAAGGAACTGGATTGAAACCAGTGGTGAAATCCAATTTTTTTACTACCGGTTCTGTGGGCGTGGCTTGGTGGGCGTGGCTTGGTGGGCGTGGCAGGGGAAGGATACTGTAAAATCTCCATTCCCACCCCACTCCAGGGGAAGGATATTTCAAAATCTCCATTCCCACCCCACTCTGGGGCCAGCCAGAGGTGGTATTTGCTGGTTCTCCGAACTACTCAACATTTCCGCTACCAGTTCTCCAGAACCTGTCAGAACTTGCTGGATTTCACCCCTGATTGAAACTGGGTTTGTTCTTAGAGGGATGACATCAAGGTCCAACCCATTTCTCATGCAATCTGACAATCATGCATTGTCAGAATGGGGTCGTCTTCCTAATAATCAAGGCTTAGTGAAAGGAAACCAGGTCGCCAAAGAACAATGACTGGACACAATCAAAGCTGCCACCAGCCAAAGCATAGAACAACTCAGAGAAGTAGTGCAAGATTGGAAGATGTGTGGAGGGACCTGGCCCATAGAATCACCAAAAGTCAGATGACGACTGAATGAAGAACCTCACCTCATCAGCATCATCAGTCAAAGTTTAATATGCAAGCTTGTCCTTTGTTTTTTAAATGTTTTAACCATGGTAACAGTCGCTGGGAGTCGGCAGCATATACATTTAATAAATTACTGTTACTATTATTGCTATATTTATTTACTTCGTTAGTAACTGAGGATTCCGCTCGGAACACACAAAATATGTTTTCCCCCTACAAATAGTATAGAAATCCAGCAAGGAGAAGGAAGGAGGTGATAAGAGATGGAGACATTGTTGAGAAGGAGGAATTCCCCTTGATACTTCTGTCCAGATATGAATTCAGTTGTAAATAAACACTAAACCAGAGATGTTGAGACTCTAGAAAGAGTGCAGAGAAGAGCAACCAAGATGATTAGGGGACTGGAGGCTAAAACATATGAAAAACGGTTGCTGGAATTGGGTATGTCTAGTTTGATGAAAAGAAGGACTAGGGGAGACATGATAGCAGTGTTCCAATATCTCAGGAGCTGCCACAAAGAAGAGGGAGTCAAGCTATTCTCCAAAGCACCTGAGGGTAGAACAAGAAGCAATGGGTGGAAACTAATCAAGGAGAGAAGCAACTTAGAACTAAGGAGAAATTTCCTGACAGAACAATTAATCAGTGGAACAACTTGCCTCCAGAAGTTGTGAATGCTCCAACACTGGAGGTTTTTTTCAGAAGAGATATAGGAATTCCTGCCTGAGCAGAGGGTTGGACTAGAAGACCTGCAAGGTCCCTTCCATCTCTGTTATTCTGTTTTCTTCCCCTGCTAATTACAAGACGCTGTCATGAAATAAAAACTTTGCTTTTGAAATGTGAAATAAAAACTTTGCTTTTGAAATGCCTTGCAAAAGAGAAGATAATTTTGGTGACATTCTACAGAGATGACAGTGTGGCATTTGTCCTTATTTTCTAGGCCTGGGTAAGGAGGTGGGGGTTCCTTTGATGAGGTCCTGTTTGTGGCACAGGTGACCAGAGTCTCCTCCTTGAAACAAAGAGATGAGTTGTGGTGGTGCAGTGGTTAGAGTGCAGTACTGCAGGCTACTTCTGCTGGCTGCAGTTCGGCAGTTCAATTCTCACCGGCTCAAGGTTGACTCAGCCTTCCATCCTTCCGAGGTGGGTAAAATGAGGACCCAAATTGTCGGGGGCCATATGCTGACTCTGTAAACCGCTTAGAGAGGGCTATAAAGCACTGTAAAGCGGTATATAAGTCTAAGTGCTATCGCTATTTCATAGCTTAGAAATCTGCACATCTGCAGCTAAAAGTCACATCTTCTCAATTATTGCACATACAGTGATTAACCGGAAGCTCTTCCAGCTGTTGTAAGTGCCAAGCAAAGGCTGCCTGAGAGACCAAACCAAAACCAATTTCACTTCTTCCCTTTTAGAAGTGGGAGGTGTTGTTTGTTTGCAGATCTGCTTCACTAGAGCCTTTGGTCAAATCTGACAGAACTGAGTGGCCCCACTGAAACATTAGCAAGCTCAGTTATAAGGTTGCTAGAGGAGTACCGTATATGGGGGACCTTGTTTTTCATTTCATTGCAGAAGCATCTCTCCAGATTCTGCAGGGAGGGGACTTCAGCATTTGATGGACAGACAACTGGGACACGTTAACAGAGTTCAGAGACCCCACAAAGCCTTAAGAGCTATTGCTGCTTTTATTTCAGACAGATGCTGCAGGTAAATTTGAATCCTTGTGTAGAGACCTGCACTGGCAAACAATGGATGTATTTGAAGAGGAGGGAAGAAACGAACGGAGTGGACCAATGGAGCAGAAATTCTTGATAGGGTAATGGGATGGGTTGGAAAATAAAATGATGGTTTCAGGAATATTAAGTAGAAGCAGGATCTGCAGTAAAACATGGTTCTCTATAGAAGCTATGTCAGTATACCTTCCTTCTTTTCTACACTACTTTTCTGATCTTTGTTAGTGTGGGCCAGGGGTGTCAAACTCAAGGCCCGGGGGCCAGATCCGGCCCACGGGGTGCTTAGAACTGGCCCACGGGGCCGCCCTGAATATAGCGAAGGACCAGCCCACAGGGCCTCTGCCAGTGAAAATGGCCCGCGAGGGCCACGTGCAGCCCTCCCGAGCTGTTGCAGGAGGCCGTCACAGCCGAAAATGGAGCTTGGGAGCCCGTTTTTGCTGGTAGAGCGCTCGGGCCACCACAGGCGCCCCCTCCCAACACAAATGATGTCATGCTGGCCACGCCCATCCCCCCACCCCCCCCGAGGTCAAACACAACCCTGATGCGGCCCCCAATAAAATTGAGTTAAACACCCCTGGTGTAGGCCTCATGTTTCAGATGTCAAGACCTGAAGAATAGGGGTGGGCTTAGCTCGGTGTGGATGTGATATTGGCTACTAACCAGTAGGAGTCACTATACAGCTGGTTTTTATCCTTATTGGGACTCTTCAGAGGTAGGTATCCTCCATACTAGATGTTCTTGGTTCAACTTTGTATGTAACAAGAATTGAACTCAAGAGCCTTGCATTTGTTGACTATACAGAACATTTAACTTTAGAACTACAGGTACTCCTTGATGTACAGTTGTTTGTTTAGCAACCTATTTGAAGTTAAAATGGCGCTGAAACAAGTCATTTACGACTGGTCCTCACACTTACAACCATTGCAGCATCCCCATGATCATGTGATCAGAATTCGGGCACTTGGCAACCGGCATGTATTTACAACAGTTGCAGTGCCCTGAGCTCATTTGATCACCATTTGCAAGCTTTCCAGCTGGCTCCCCACAAGCAAAGTCAATGGGGGGAAACTGGATTTGCTTAATGACTGCATGATTCATTAACACCTGCAGTGATTCAGTTAACAACCATGGCAAAAAAAAAAGATCATAAAATTGGATGCAACTCACTTAAACACCATCTTCCTTAGCAACATAAATGTTAGTCTCAATTGTGGTTATAAGTTGAGAACTAGCTGTATCTTGGCTTGGTTATCAATAGCTACTAGTCAGTAGCCAATAGAAGACATTGTATTGTATCTTCGGCTCCTAATGGGAGTAGACTTCTTCTTTAGGATGACAACCAGCCTTCCTTCCAGAGGTGGTATTCAGCCAGTTCGGACTGGTTCAGGCGAACCGGTAGTAGTGACCTGCGGGTGGGCGCACTCACCCGGGCGCAATCCTATCCTATATCGCTGTGGTTTTGATGCCGCATGCATGTGTGGATGGCACGCATGAGCGAATTGCCATGTTGTTGACATCGCACGCATGCGTGGATGGCGTGCACGTGAGCGAAGCGAGCGTGCATGCGCACGCACTCAGATTTCCGGTGCTGGGCAAACTGGTTGTTACAGTATGTGAAGCCCACCTCTGCTTCCTTCTAGTATCCTGAATCCCACCAGTCATGTCACTTTTCTGATTCCTTTTTCAATAGTTTACTAGGAGATGACCAGGCTGAGCCCGAGGGAGGAAGGGTCAAACACATCATCAGTCATGAGTCTCTTCATGCCCACAAGAGATCTAAGTCCAGCCCACCTTGAATTCCGTTGACTCCTATCTACCACCAACTTGCTTAGAGTAGTTGAGATTCTTTACTAGTACCGGTAGTAGTAGTTCAGATTCTTGTAGACAGCGTTAGCATGCAAGATAACCTGTAGTCATTTCAACCACCTTGCTTCCTGATTTATTGTGCGTGATAGCAATCCTCGTCTCACCTGATACTCGTTGGGCCAAAACATGCTGACGGCGAGCTCCACCTGATGCCATTGCCGTCCATGGGAGCCAGAGACATTCCAGTCATGAGTCTCTTCATGCCCACAAGAGAGCTAAGTCCATCCTACCTTGAATTCCATTGACTCTTATCTACTGCCAATTTGCTTGGATTTTTAGTAGGTCAGATTCTTGTAGAGAGCTTAAACTTGCAATACATCTTTATATTCATCTGAACTGCCTGGATTTCCCGATTTCCCTGGCGCTTGACAAGTTTAGCTTGAAGCTTCCAGTCTACTCCGACTTCACTGGGGCACCTTTTGAGCTGCTGCTTCTTTTCCATGTTGTTTCTGAAGATGCTTTTCTGTACTAGTTCACTCTCGCCAGGTTGAACCAAATTTCAGGTTAACCAGTTCCGTTTGCCACTGAAGATTTGGGAGATGCCGTAATGGAACCGAATAATCATCAAAGAGGCCGGTGGTAGCTCAGTATGCACAGTTTTACATATAATTAGCTTAGGTGATTTGCAGCTCTCTCAATCCGCTGCATAAATCTGTAGTATGCTGTAATATTTAAAAGTGTATGTCCTTTTTTAATTGTTAAGGGAGTCTTAACTCTCTGCATTTGCTCCAAAAAAACAAATACGTTACCCCGCTGGAACTGAATTATGACGGTAGATCTCCTGCCGCGTTTGTCCTGAGAGGCCCTCTTAATTTTGGAATCAGAGCTTGACAATTACAGAGGGTTGAACTTACCAATAAACTGATCTAAGCTGTAGTTAGGATGAGTCAGGAGTGTTAAATGCTAGAGGAGGTCAGTGGTTTTTTTCAGAGAGGTGGAAATAGTTTGAGGACAGCTTTGTTCCTCCCTATGATGTAACTGTTTCTTTTGTCCTGCTGCACCTTCTCTGCTCAAAAAAGATCTTGCTGTTTTGGAGGACAAAGCCAAGCCAAAATCTCTTGGACCTCTTTGAGAAGAACACATAGGTTTGAATATGGTTTGAATAAAGCTCTTTCAAATCACATTCTTTGGTGAGTCAATTGTTTGTTTCCATCTTGGCCTCATTGATTTTAACGGGACTCAGGTATACTGAAAGGTTGCATAGACATGCATCCATGGTGACAGCAATCAAACTAATATTCTCCAGGTCCCTTGGATTACAATACTGTACACAGGCCAGGGATTATGATAGATGTGTTCCAAACATATGGAGGGCACCAAATTTGAAAGGGATGGACCAGATGTATATGATAGGAGGGTTTCCCTCAGTTCAATGCATTCTTATCATTTGGGCTCATGCAACAACATGCTAACCCATAAATCCAAATCAGTAAAACACAATTGCTATGTTCATACAACATGGCACCCACAATCAATAAATCACATTATGGCTTAACCTGGCATTCTGGTTCATACAACATGCTCAGAACATTATCTGCACTGGCCTATCCATGCTCACTTTGTTTATAGCCATGTATCTCAACTTTGGCCACAGCTGTGTGGATTTTAATTCCCAAAATTGAATTGAATGCTGGATGGGGAATTCTGGGAGTTGAAGTCCGGATAGCTTAAAATGGCCAAGTTTCCGAAACATTGGATTACAGTATAACATTATGCTAGTCTACAAAATCAAGCTTTAGAATAGAAAAAATGATCAGGAGACTCATTTTGCGCCCAAAACATGTTACATATGTATATAATAGGTTCATATTATCACAACTTAAAAAAAACCCGAGTTAGAACTTCATAAATTACTTTAAAAAAATCAAGTTCAGCACCCATTCATCATAATATTATTTATTGTACTTTAAAAACTCTCTCTGTCTTCCTTGTTTTGCCTATTTGGTCAACAACAATATCTTACACTTTGATTTCTGAAGATCTGTAGCATTGGTAATAAACTGCTGACAACCAATACTATAAATTAAACAGTAATCAAAATGAATAAAACACAATAATCACACGGCAGAGCAAAAGCAGGGGACTAGGAGGCAATTAATTAAAGAGCAGCAAAACAGCCAGCAGGAAATGCTGAGGAAAGGGAAAAGAAATAAAATATTCACACACACACAAAAAAAAATGTCTGAGCGCTTAAGGGCATTGAGTAACACTAATAAGGATGAAGCTTCATATCTGTATAACACTTTCAAATGTTCAGAGCCTTTTCCATCATGCTTTATCTGGTTGTGCTCTTAATAACAACCTTGTAAAATAAGTTTGAACGATCATTTCCCATCTCACGGACGCTGGGAGGCATGGAGAATTGAGTTCATAGTAGAAGCAAGGTATGTGCAGAGACAGCCTTAATTGTAGCTTGGAATCTTTAGCCGCTATGTTGCACCGACAAAACCACTTTGATGAAAGGGTCTCCCCAGGAGGAGGAGGGAAGAAAATTAGATCGTCTTCTCAATTGTTACCAAAGGGCTATCCTCTTTGAAGCGCCTTGAGGAGCTTCAAATGTTCATGGACATCTATGCCGTTTCCAGAGGGGTAGTAGTGGTGTTAGCAATTTGCAGGCGAAATAATCAAGGGGCCCATGGAAGAGTAAGAGATAGGGTGGTTTTGCCATTAAGTGGAGCAGAGACTAAAGCGATGGATACAGAGGAACAAAACAATGACCATCTCCTGTTGGGGAACAGTGGAGTCCTTGGTCACCTCTGAGCTTGGTTGTTATGGGCAGAATGGCGCTGTCCACCTGCCAGTGCTGAAATAAGAAAATCTAACCAATCCTGACAGCGTTTGTTCCTTCTTTCCAAGAACCTCTTCTCTGAACAGCAGGCTGCAAGTAGGTACAACAAGCTTCCGCCAGAGATCTGAAATGATTCTTTATATAAAATGTTTTAAAATTAGTTCAAAGGCTACATGGAGCTGTACCGCTGCAGGCAGCCCTGTCCAGTCTTAGCAGAAGGCTCGGTTCTGCTTGAATACTGCTAGGGTTGAACATTTTGTAGACCCACAGTTCCCCCCTCAAAAAAAAACCAACAACAACCCCTATAGACAGATAGTTGGATTATGTGAAAAATTTGCTGTCATTATATTTTATATCTTCCACCTAGCTCGTTCAGGCTCCTCTCCTCTCCTCTCCTCTCCTCTCCTCTCCTCTCCTCTCCTCTCCTCTCCTCTCCTCGCCTCTCCTCTCCTCTCCTCTCCTCTCCTCTCCTCTCCTCTCCTCTC
>QLTV01001458.1:5224960-5235235 GCA_003457575.1 Thermophis baileyi
TCCCCTCCCTCCTTCCCTCCTCTCCTCTTCTTTCCTTAACAAGTCATTTCTTTTTAAAAACAATTAAAGGCATTAAAATAGTTAAAGGCATGTCCTAATTCCTGTTTTGCCTTGGTACCATCTCAAGGTCATTGTTCCCCGTACCTGCTTGTTTCCACCCATGTAGCTGCTTTTTGCAACATCCTCAGCATCTGCATAGAATAAAGTTGAGGAAAGTGGGGCCAAAGGACCATATAGCTACTTTTACTAGGATTTATGAGGTGCAATTGTAAAGAAAGATTTTTTCCCCCCATGCTTTGAATAGGCATGAGGAAGATGCCTCGGATGAGGAACTATTATAGATACTTGCCAGGTGTGTGTGTGTGTGTGTGTGTGTGTGTGTGTGTGTTTGCCTTTGTGTGCAGGGGGCAGGGTTGTTGGTCGATATTTCAAGTCTCATTTGGCAAGGAAAGGGGACAGAGGAAAAGTGGATATAATAAAATAACCTTTTTGAGGGGAAGAGAGAAATTTTGGACAAGTGAAAAAGCCTCCACATGAAGAATTAGATACCATGCACCCATCAGTCCCTGTCCAGGAAGCTTTGCTGAGATCAGTGTTTCTCAACCTTAGCAACTTTAAGATGGGAAGTTATCAACTCCCAGAATTCCCCAGCCAGCATGCTGGGGAATTCTGGGAGTTGATGTCCAGTCATCCTAAAGTGGCCAAGGTTGAGAAACTTTGATTTATATAGTTGAATGAGATGGAAGGGATCAAGGGGACTGGATTTGGAAAAGAGTCTGATAAAGGTTGCCTCTATTGGATACAATTAAACTCCACAAATTGCATTGTAGGCTTAGGGTCTTTTCCCCCTAAAATTCCCATGCACATTATCTCCTCCAGAAGGCATTCTAGACTCTTCATTCTTTGGCTTTCTCATTTTGATCTCTTTCACCAGCCTTTAGAGTTGGTATCAACCCTTGCACCAAGCACTGTTTTTCTCTCTAGGTGAATACAGGTAAGTCCTCACCTTATGACCACAATCGAGCCCAAAGTTTCCATTGCTAAGTGAGGCAGTTGTTAAGTGAGCGTTGCCCCTTTTTTACGACCTTTTTTTGCCACAGTTTATTAAGCAAATCACTGCCGTTTTTAAGGGAATCGTGCAGTCATTAAATGGATCTAGCTTCCCCCGTTGACTTCGCTTGTTGGAAGCTGGCCGGGAAGGTTACAAATGGTGACCACATGATCACAGTGCAACTGACATACATGCATGCCAGTTGATCACGTGTCTGCGGAGATGCTGCAATGGTTGTAAGTGTGAAAACTGGACATAAGTCACTTTTTTCAGTGCCATTGTAACTTCGAATGGGCACTGAACAAATGGTTGTAAGTCAAGCACTACCTGTATATATATAAAAAAAACCCTTTAAAATAGTAGTTTCATTTTCCTAATATTTTTCTAGCCTGGTTTTTTTTTTTTTTTGCTTTCACAGGCAACAATTCCCCAGATCCCAAGTCAGATGTCTGGGTTCCTGCTTAGCAGAAGGAAATCACGGCCCTAAATTGACTAGGGGTAAGATGATAGCAGTGTTCCGATATCTCAGGGGCTGCCACAAAGAAGAGGGAGCGAAGCTATTCTCCAAAGCACCTGAAGGCAGGAGGAGAAGCAATGGGTGGAAACTAATCAAGCAGAGAAGCAACTTAGAACTAAGGAGGAATTTCCTGACAGTGAGAACAATTAATCAGTGGAACAACTTGCCTCCAGAAGTTGTGGGTGCTCCAGCACTGGAAGTTTTAAAGAAAAGATTGGACAACCATTTGTCTGAAGTGGTGTAGGGTTTCCTACCTAAGCAGGGGGTTGGACTAGAAGACCTCCAAGGTCCCTTCCCACTCTGTTATTCTATATTCTATAAATGCAGAGGAAAAATAATACTAAGCAGTGGGAGCACAAGAACACAAAGTTTTAACTTTTAAAATGATCTGCGGAAGCTCTTGTTCCATCCTTGGAACATCATCTCTATAGTGTCCACGAGAAGGAAGAATGTTCCATTCTCACCCAGCCTGCACTTCGTGGCCTTGTCCCACCCTAGCAGAAGAAAAGGGGGCTGTTTGCTCGCCTTTGCAGCAGCCAACTAGATGCAGTGGCATTGCAGAGGGCACCCTGCGCGTAGCTGACTGCAGTGCAGCAAGGAAGACAAAGGTACTGTTGCCCTTCAGGCAGCAAACAACTTGCAAGCTGAAAGGTTCTTTCTACAATCGCTAGCAGGAATTGATTCTACGGCTAAGTGTGATCATCCTCAATGGACTGAAGAAGGACATAGGTTTGGTTGATATCAACTCCAGGGTAGAAATTCTGGAGTAACTTAAGGAGCAGCTTTGGGGGGGAATGGATTCGGCTGTAGCTCTCATTGTGCAAAGCTGATTCCTTCTCTGGAAATTCGGCCATCTTCCCTGGAAAAGCTCCGTAGAAAAGGAAGGGGATTTATGTAACGAAGATCTTAAGATTTTAAGATCATCTTAAGTAGCAACACCAGCACTTTGCAGAGAACAAGTTGGAAATTGGCTGGGAGGTCCACGAAAGGAGCCCTGGCTCAAACTTTTGACAAAGAGATGTCCTCCATCTCTTTCCTCTTAAAGACACAACCGGGGAGAAGTGTCTTCTCCTTTCCTCTTGACTTTTGCAGGAGAAGAGGAGATCCTGGTCTTTCAACTGGTATAGAGCTATGTGTCAACTTGCAAAGCTTTCCAGTTGCCATACGAAGGAGGGGGGGAGAGCTGACAGAGTGGCTGATTGTACTAACTGAAACTACATTCCACAAAGGTTTCTTTTACTGATTGTGTCCTAGGTTACCGGAGCAAGAAGGAGGGGTGTGGGGTTCACAGCCCGCCAGCGTGGTTCATTGGAGAACATGATTTATGACATGTCCAATGAGAAGGGTGGGAAACAGGTTCATGAGGGCGCGCAGCCTACGTGAGCTCAGTTCTGACTGCATCGGAGTATTGCCGAAATGTCGCTCCTAATAAATCATTATATTTCTTTTGGAGTTTGGCTCGTGGCTCATGAATTAATTAAGGCATCTTTCGGAAACTTCACACTATGTTTCCAATGGGGTTTGGTGGCCTGATCAGAGGTGACCTAACAGACCAGGATGTTGCAGCCATGAAGGCCCCAAATTCAGTGCTATCCAGTGATTTTAACCTCCCCCTGCCCAATAATTTAGGATATTGTAGAAACCCAGCCAATCTGATTACTTTATGTTTCAATGTATTGTACAAATCCTGAAACTGTTGGTCCAGTACGAAGGTTAATCCTCTTGCATATGCTGTACATGTTTCCATGCCATCCAAGAAAAAAAATAAACATTGCTGTTGGATAAGTGGCCTCAGGGACAAAGACAACTAAAGAAGAATGAATGAAGGTTGGAGAGAGGGAGAGAGAGAGAGAAAGGAGAGGAGAGAGAGAGAGAGAGAGAGAGAGAGAGAGAGAGAGGGGAGAGTGTGATAGAGAGAAAAAAGAGCGAGTGAGGAGAGAGAGAGGAAAAAAAGGAGGGAGAGAGAGAGAAGAGAAAGACAAAGAAAGGAGAGAGAGGAGGGAGAGAGAGGAGGGAGAGAGAGAGAGAAAAATAGAGAAACAAATCATGTGATGGATGGATTGTGGTGGGGAACTGGGAGAACAGAAATCTTTGCAGAGCTAATGAACACAGCCAGGGGCCAGAAATGTTAAAAATCATACTTCTGCAATATCTGGAGAGACGTGACTTCCCTACCACTGCTCTGTCAATTTTTTTTTTCATTTAAAAAAATGTATACTTTTTAATACAAATTCATTTTAGCTGTTTTTTGCAGCTACCCTATTCTTCTCACATTAAGGGTTCCATTCTAAGTGTTTCATCATTCCACTACAAAAAATATTTGCTAATCTCTCTCTTTTCTTTCAAGGACTCAAAACAATACACACCATCCTTCCACTCTCGGATATGTTGCTCCTTTACGTCAACTCTGTGAAGTAGCTAGGGTAAGGAATAATCACTATCCTAACATTCCCATGGAAGAGAATATCTGTAGCTAAATGTCTATGGAGAGTTTCAGTCATCCAGGTCAATAACGGGTTTCACTTACTTTTGCTACCGCTTCAGAGATGTGCGTGCGCGTGCGCCGCTTCTGCGCATGCACAGAAGCTTCTGCGCATGCGCAGATCATCCATGATGATGTCTGAGCGGGTGGGTGGAGCTTCCTGCCGCCGCTACCGGTTTGCCTGAACCGGGGCGAACCGGTAGCAACCCACCACTGATCCAGGTCATGGTTGTCCCAACGGTGTTTTTTTTTCAAGAGGCAACTGGACTTTCTTCATTTTTCCCTTAAGACATTTTGCTTCTCATCCATAAACTTCTTCCGTTCTAACTGAATGGTGGGGAATGGAAGGATTTATATTCCTTGCAGTCATCTGGTCGTTCGCACTCTTTCTGAGTGGTTCCAAGTGGCCTCAATGACTCTCAGAAAGAGTGCGAACGACCAGATGACTGCAAGGAATATAAATCCTTCCATTCCCCACCAATCAGAAAGTCAGAAGGGAAGACACTTCTTGCATGAGAAGCAAAACATCTTCAAGGGAAAACAAAGAAAATCCAGTTACCTCTTGAAAAAAAAGCACTTTTGGGACCTCTGTAGGTAAAGCTGAACTGTGGAGTCCTTGGTGCTCTCTGAGCTGTAGTGATTTGCTTGCAGACGTTTCATCATCTAACTAGGAAATAAAGTAATGAGGTTTATCTAGTTGGATAATGAAACATCTGCAACAAACAAACTCCTATCCCAACATTTCCAAGGGACCTTCATACTTGTGCAGGCATTGGAGCCGCCATCTTAATCTGGCCCTTTGATCATTACCCTGTAACATATCAAACATGGCATACTGGATATAGGCATACATTTGACCAATATTTAACCCTCTTTACCCATATCACAAATTAATGCAATATAGACTAAACCTCCAGCTTTGATTCTAAATCTACGCAGAGGTCTCTCGGTGAAAGAGCGACCTTGCTCCGACATTTATCAAAGATAAATCCACATCCATCAGAACGGCAGGGAATACTGATTCATTCTTCTTTCGATCTCTCCATTGGTTGCGTTACTGAGCTTAACCCGCTGAATTCTACTGCAAGTCACCCTTCTGGAGATCTTCCAGTCCATCCTACATCCACGCCAGTCTATTCTACAATTGTGTTTGCACAACATGCTAACACCCTCTGCTCGGCTAAGCATGTCATATAAACACCGCCGGTGTGTAAATGAGTACACCGAGAGAGCGCGAGATGCCACGGAAAAGGGTAGCGGCTTGCAGGAGTTCACGGCTCCCCCCCCCGGAACGAAACTGCACAACCCATTCTCATGCTTCTCTCTGCCTGTTTTGGGATGTATAGGCGAGAGGCAGGGCCATTCACCCCCCCCCCGGCCAATTAGCACAGAAGCTGGGCCACTGCAGTGCAGCAGTCCACGCTTCTATTGACGGGGAATCACAACTGTCCTGACCTTGATTGATTGGGATCCAAATCCACTTGACAGCAATTAATTTTTTGAATTAACTGCCTCCCTTCCAAGCTCCTGCCAGTAGCCTCCTTTCTTCTTTCCTCTATCCTCCCCCATCACCTTGGACTGGCCTCAACACACCCCATCCTGGCCCAAGCAGATGAGAATCTAATCAATATTTGTAATTCATTCCTTTGGAGTGCAAAGCCATCAATCATGCTGTCGTGTGGCCGTAGGAACCACCTCTCCAGCCCAGTGGAAAACAGAAAAACTAATAATAATGGGGTTCACTCAGCAGGGGAACAATGGACTAGTTTGGGGCTCCGACTGCTGCAAAAGCAGAAGGCTGTGAGGATGCCTAATTGCAGGACGCGAAAAAATTTGACATCCGTTAGTAGCAAAGTGTCCCAGAAAGTTAAATCTCTGCTAGCTTCCAGATGTCCCATGCAATTCTTCAGACATTTCCTTTTCCTCCTGTGCTTTGTTTTTATCATTTATTTATTTGTATCCCGCCTTTATTATTTTTACAAACAACTCAAGGCGGTGAACATATCCAACACACCTTCCTCCTTCTATTTTTCCCACCACAACAACCTTGTGAGGTGGGTTGGGCTGAGAGAGAGGGAGGGACTGGCCCAAGATCACCCAGCTGGCTTTCATGGCTAAGGCAGGACTTGAACTCATGGTCTCCGGCTTTCTAGCCTGGTGTGTTCACCACTAGATCAAACTGGTTCTCATGTTTCGGTTGTTTTGGCTTGTCCCAACTTACCCTAAACCAGGGGTGGGCTACTATGGCAACTTTACAATCGGTGGACTTCAACTCCCAGAATTCCTGAGCCAGCTTAGTTGAATCAGGAGCCACAATTGAACAGATTCTTAGCAATAGCAATAGCAATAGCAGTTAGACTTATATACCGCTTCATAGTGCTTTACAGCCCTCTCTAAGCGGTTCACAGAGTCAGCCTCTTGCCCCCAACAATCTGGGTCCTCATTTTACCCACCTCGGAAGGATGGAAGGCTGAGTCAACCTGGAGCCTGGTGAGATTCGATCTGCCAAACTGCTGGCAGCCGGTGATCAGCAGAAGTAGCCTGCAGTACTACACTCTAACCACTGCGCCACCGCGGCTCTCTCTCTCTCTTTCTCTTGCAGAATCCCACATATTTACCAGGGGGTGTGAAAGCTCAGTGGTTAAAGACGCTGAGCTTGTCGGATGGAGAGCTGACAGCTTGGATTCGAGACCTGAGTGCCGTGCGATGGGGTGAGCTCCCATTCCTTGCTCCAGCCCCTGCCCACCTAGCAGTTCAAAAGCATGCAACTGTGAGTAGATTAATAGGTGCCACTTTGATGGGAAGATAACAGCATTTTGTGCACCTCAGCATAAAGCCATGCTGGTCACATGATCACCGAAAAATCTTTGAACAATGCTGGCTCCCTTGGCTAAGAAATGGAGATGAACAGCATCCCCTAGAGTCGGACATGACTGGATAGGGGAAACCTTTACCTTTACCTACATATTTACCTGGAAGAATATAGTGATTATAGTGGAAGTTACTTTTGAGTGAACTGGTCTACAATTGAGCTATAAAGAAGCAGAAGTAAAATGTGGCTAAGATGGGCGATGGTCATAAAGCGAGTCATTGCAGTTGTTAAGTGAATCATATAGTTGTTAAGCAAATCGCATGGTTGTTGAATGAATCCTGCACATCCACTGGGTGTTTTTTGCTGTTTCATGTTGCCAAATGTAGACATGTTGCCAAGATGCTGCCAGTCGTAATTGTGAGCCAGTTGCCAAGACCCAAAATGCAATCATGTGACTCTCTCTCTCTCTCTCTCTCTCTCTCTCTCTCTCTCTCTCTCTCTCTCTCTCTCTCTCTCCCTCTCTCTCCCTCCCTCTCCCTCTCTCCCTCCCCGTATGTGTATGTCGCAGTTGTCATTTTGAGATGGATTGTAATTAGCTTTTTAAAAGTTGTAACTTCAAATGGTTGTTAAGCGAGGACATTAAGCAAGGACTACCTGTAATTGGTTGTGCATTGGTGTTAGACTCCCAGCTATTACTTGTGGAATATAGAACATACCCAGGGGTGGGTTCTGGATCCTTTTGCTGCCGGTTCGCTCAGGGTTGCGCCAGGTGCGTGCATTTTGCGCGTGCGTGCGCCCCCGCAGCAATCAAAAAATAGCTTCTGCGCATGCGCAGCAATCAAAATCCAAGATGGCGGCGCCCACAGAGACACCGACAGAACCAGCTCCGTGACGTCATCGCCGGTTTACTAACGGTTCTAAAGAACCGGATAGAACCGGTAGGAACCCACCTCTGAACATACCTTACCCTTTCTTTCTCTTTCTCTAACTCCCTATCTGACTATCACCTAATTGATCATGTTTAGGATACTTGGCTCTATCCTGCCTTCAGAAAATCCATTTTGAAATACGTAATGATTTTGAGAATAAAAACCACCCTAGAACTACATACAAGAATTTTGTCTGCCGTGGAGTTCCAGCAACAAGAAATTGGTGCAAATTTTGTTGTGCTCAGATTTTGTAATTCATGTTCACCTGTTTCCACTAGACAAACTGGAATTCAAGCAGAGACAATATTAGCTCACTCTGGACCAGAAAAGTCTGAAGAATTTAACAGATGGAACCAGCTGCTCCAAATGTTTCGGATTACAGTTCCCATCTTCCCCAAGAAACGCTCCTACCTTCAAGCAGCTTCTCCAAATGTTTTGGATTACAGTTCCCATATTCCCCAAGAAACGCTGTTACCTTCAAGCAGCTCCTCCAAATGTTTTGGATTACAGTTCCCATCTTCCCCAAGAAACGCTCCTACCTTCAAGCAGCTCCTCCAAATGTTTTGGATTACAGTTCCCATCTTCCCCAAGAAACGCTGTTACCTTCAAGCAGCTCCTCCAAATGTTTTGGATTACAGTTCCCATCTTCCCCAAGAAACGCTCCTACCTTCAAGCAGCTCCTCCAAATGTTTTGGATTACAGTTCCCATCTTCCCCAAGAAACGCTGTTACCTTCAAGCAGCTCCTCCAAATGTTTTGGATTACAGTTCCCATCTTCCCCAAGAAACGCTCCTACCTTCAAGCAGCTCCTCCAAATGTTTTGGATTACAGTTCCCATCTTCCCCAAGAAACGCTCCTACCTTCAAGCAGCTCCTCCAAATGTTTTGGATTACAGTTCCCATCTTCCCCAAGAAACGCTCCTACCTTCAAGCAGCTCCTCCAAATGTTTTGGATTACAGTTCCCATCTTCCCCAAGAAACGCTCCTACCTTCAAGCAGCTCCTCCAAATGTTTTGGATTACAGTTCCCATCTTCCCCAAGAAACGCTCCTACCTTCAAGCAGCTCCTCCAAATGTTTTGGATTACAGTTCCCATCTTCCCCAAGAAACGCTCCTACCTTCAAGCAGCTCCTCCAAATGTTTTGGATTACAGTTCCCATCTTCCCCAAGAAACGCTCCTACCTTCAAGCAGCTCCTCCAAATGTTTTGGATTACAGTTCCCATCTTCCCCAAGAAACGCTCCTACCTTCAAGCAGCTCCTCCAAATGTTTTGGATTACAGTTCCCATCTTCCCCAAGAAACGCTCCTACCTTCAAGCAGCTCCTCCAAATGTTTTGGATTACAGTTCCCATCTTCCCCAAGAAACGCTCCTACCTTCAAGCAGCTCCTCCAAATGTTTTGGATTACAGTTCCCATCTTCCCCAATTACAGTCCCCATCTTCCCCAAGAAACGCTCCTCCCTTCAAGCAGCTCCTCCAAATGTTTTGGATTACAGTTCCCATCTTCCCCAAGAAACGCTCCTACCTGATGGAGGTGATGGAAGAGGCTGCCTAACCCTTCCAAAAGGACACCCGGTTGGGACAGATGGCCAAGATGATTTCGGTGGCAGCTTCATTAAATGACCCACTTTCATTATGCAGAGGAGGGTGGTGGGGACTCATAGTGGAAAGCTAGGTAATAAATATGTCCCTTGGTTTCATCTCCTTTGGGGTCATCCATAACTCAGAGAGGTCAGCTGAGGCACAGCTGCACCAGGCCCCATGCTTACTCCTGCCTAATGAATGGAAATGAAAGTGTCTTTGCCCACAGCCTCCCATAGCAGGCCTGCTCAGGCCACAAGGTTTTGTGCTTGTGCATCGGGCCTTGAGCAGTGTTTTTGTTTGCCTGCTCAAGGAAGAGGGATGCTAGCTGGGCCAGGGTTCTAGATCAAGAGCAGAGGGGGAGCTGGGATTCACCCCCTCGCCTCCCACAGATATGCCTTCCAAATCCTCTCTCTGTTTTGATTTTAAATTAATATCCAGTTTTTCCTCTAGGAGTTCCAGATGGTTTGCGTACCGATTTCTCCTCTAATGTTATCATCACAGTCACAAACCTGTTAAGTAGGCTGGACGGAGAAGGAGTGAATGATTCACAGTCTGATCTGTCCAGCTGTCTACATACTCCTTCCCTTTCCTTTTCTCCTTACCTCCTTTCCTTTCCTTTCCTTTCCTTTCCTTTCCTTTCCTTTCCTTTCCTTTCCTTTCCTTTCCTTTCCTTTCCTTTCCTTTCCTTTCCTTTCCTTTCCTTTCCTTTCCTTTCCTTTCCTTTCCTTTCCTTTCCCTTTCCCTTTCCCTTCCTCTTTCCCGTTCTTTCTTTTTCTTTTCTTTTTTTTTCCTTTTCTTATCCTTCCTCACTTCTCTTCCCCCTTTTCCTCCCCACTGCTTTTCTATTTACTTTTGAATTTTACAATGTTTTATAACTCAATAAAATGTTAAACTGGATTAAGCT
>QLTV01001458.1:5237678-5252204 GCA_003457575.1 Thermophis baileyi
TATTTCAAGTAAAGCTTCCTTTTGCAATTGACTGATGGTGATTTTGTCAATTGATGGTGTTCAAGTGGTTCTCCAGGTATTTTGGGATTGCATCCACAGCACTTATTACTACTGGTACTATCTTTGCTTTCTTTTGCCACAGTTGTTCTATTTTATTATTATTATTATTATTATTATTAATCATTGCACAGTCAGCCAGATGTTCAGACTGGGTTTGGAATTTTTGTTTACCTATCGAGTCCTTCCCAAGGACCTGGGATAGTCAAATCTGGATATATGATGATGATGATGATGATGATGATGATGATAATAATAATATATTTATTTACTTGTAATATGGATATTTGGTTTTTCTTCTGGAAGGTTAGCCTTTGCCTTCATCGCTTACTCTTGTAAGAAGCTGACTGTTTAATTTGCTGGTCAGGGATCATCACGAAGAGCATCTATCTATATACATCTATTAGTAATACCCTGGTCGAAAAATGCTTAATTGAGACCCCCCAATTAAGGGGCTCAGCCTTTACATGCTGTGCTCATTTTATGCACATGCACGCACACATACTTTGATCATCTATACGATCAACTCTTTCAGTCATATCAACGCCTACCTACACAGACCTGCTTGAGATCCACACATGCGTTAGCAGACATATTTATCCATAAGAACGGAATTCAAAAACGATAAAAGGGAGAGAAATAGTCTGTGACAGTTCTATGAACAAATGAAGAAGCCACAGGAGGTGATGACATTCCCTTTCTGATTTTGCTAAATTACATTTGCTACATGCAGCAGGAGAGAAGGTCAGAATTACAGGTCGTCCTCGACTTACAACAGTTCATTTAGTGACCTTTTGAAGTTACAACGGCACTGAAAAAAAAGCTATATATGACCCTTTTTCACACTTAACGACCATTGCAGCATCCCCGTGGTCACATGGTCAAAATTCAGACGCTTGGCAACCGACTCCTATTTATGACGGTTGCAGTGTCTTGGGGGTCATGTGATCACCTTTTGCGATAAGCAAAGTCAATGGGGAAGCCAATTGCACAGTCAGCCAGATGTTCAAACTTTCTACCTATTGAGTCCTTGCCAAGGACCTGGGATAGGCAAATCTGGATGTTTGACGTTGTTGTTGTTGTTGTTGTTGTTGTTGTTGTTGTTGTTGTTGTGGTTATCAACAACTGCAGTGATTCACTTAACAACTTCGAGATCTTCGAGACCGCCTTCTGCCACATAGCTCCCAGCGACCAGTAAGATCCCACAGAGTTGGTCTCCTCCAGGTCCCGTCAGCTAAGCAGTGCCGGCTGGCGGGCCCGCGAGGGAGGGCCTTCTCTGTGGCTGCTCCGGCCCTCTGGAACCAGTTACCTCCTGAGATCCGGACCACCCCCACTCTGCTGGCCTTCCGGAAAGCGGTGAAGACCTGGTTCTTCCGGCAGGCTTGGGGCCGTTGATCTCGCCTCTGTAATTGGCGAGGTCCGGCCATCAAACGGTACGTATGAGTTTTTAACTGTTTTTATTATGTTCTCTTTTAATGGTTTTTTATATTGTTGTGAGCCGCCCAGAGTCCCTTGGGAGTTGGGCGGCATACAAATTTAATAAATAATAATAATAATAACTGTGGCAAGAAAGGTCATAAAATGGGACAAAACTCACTTAACAAGCATCTCACTTAGCAACAGAAATTTGGGGCTCAATTGTGGTCGTAAGTTGAGGACTACCTGTGCACTGACTATAATCACATGGACTGAAATATTCAAGTCCAGAAACTGAACCCCAGCATTTCCTTGAAAGGCCTTTTGATGCTGATGGTGTAAAGGAATAGCGACCTTGAGGTCAGAAAGAGCATCGGCCAAAGGAAAAGTAATATTATCCTGCTGATTTCATAATGTTCTCATTTTTAATGTTCAGGCTTTTTTAAAATTTATTTCTCATCTGAGACAGACCTGTTATCCTACACAGACAGCTAAAAGCACAGCTGGCAGGTGATGGCATATATTACATTGCAGGATATGGGTGAATGATGTTCTGGCTGATAGAGCTGGTCCATTTGAGTGCCACCTCAATAGACATAAGAACGGAGCCAACAGCTGGAATGGCTATCAATCAATCATGGATCTTGTTCCTGAGGACAAACTACTTTAGATTTGGAGTTTGTAGATGAGAAATGGTCCTTGAGAGGGAAAAACAACTGTCAGAAAGTCTCAAGATTTTTTTTCCCTCTTGAGGACGACATGGTGACAGAAGTTGAAGAAAGAGATAGATGGGGTCCGTCCAGAGGTGGTATTCACTTACCTTCCCTACCGGTTTGCAAATGTGAGCGCTGCTCGCACGCACCTCCCCCGCAGATGCGTGTGGCCTTCCGCGCATGAGCTGTGGTCACGCACGCGGCTTGCACGCATGCATGCGGCTTCAAAATGTGCTTAAATGGGACGGCATAGCGGGTGGGCGGGTGGGCAGGCCCACCTGCAGGTTGCTACTACCGGTTCACCCAAACCGGTCCGAACCGGCTGAATACCACCTCTAGGTCTGTCAAAAGGTAGGTGGAAACATTTATTCTCACTTTTCCTTGATTATCTCTCTTATTTCTCTTAAATGTCAAAAAAAAAAAAAAGAGGCAGATATTCTTCTCAGAGATCCGAGGTGATCTCTTGCAGAAAGGTTTTGAAATTAGGTTGAGAATTACCTGGAATTAGGAGCGTGTGTGTGTGTGTGTTTGATTGTACAATCCTTAGTATAAGGGAGCAATTCCCGCTTTATGTAGACTATTGTTATGTTATGTTATGTTATGTTACCTGAAAATTAACAAGATCACTAGAAAAGCCAGGAGTCGGAAAATACAGACTCACCTCTGGGAACCATCGCTGCCTCTCAAGACTTCAAGCTGTTGGGAAATCTGCCATCATCGTAGATGAGGACAAATGACAACGCTTGGTGGTCTCCTGCTTACAATGCCTTTCTACTTTCTGTTTATGATAGTCACAAGCAGTCAACCTCAAGACCGTTGGTGAAACAGGCATACGACAGGCGTTTCCAAATGACAACATTTAGCTAGCAGCGAAAGAATGTTTTGTTCTCCTGATGTCCTAGGAGAGCAGATTAAGGACATCACGTTTTTGCAAGAAAAGTCAAAATCAGGGTTTGGAGCTGCCGAATGAGAATTTGACTGGATCCAGTCCTGAAACCCTGGCAGAAAGACCACTAGCATTGTTACTGCACATGGAGACTGTTGCAGTTTTAGCCACAGCTCAGATTGGTACAAGAAGAAGCACTGGGTTCTTCTATTATATTGCTAGGAGGACACATTTTAAATATAAATTATAAGCAGACCCAACATTATAGTTGTTTTTTTTTTCTCTCCACAAAAGACATCCCTGGGATTTAGCTATAGATAGGACGTGCAGAACACGTTTGAACTTTTAGATACAAATATCACATATTTATCACATTGCAGATAACAGTCACTGACACAGCCAAGCTAAATGAATCTAGAGGCGGCAACTATTTACCAGCTGTTATTAGAATTGTCAAGTCTAAAAATCATTTGCAGATGCTGCACTGTTCACACATCTGTATTTATAGGAGTAAAAAAAAACAAAACACCATGTCAACCCTGAAGCCATTTTGGAGCATCTTCAGGGTTGCCACAGCAGGGCTGGCTAGAGCTGTGGGAACGGGAGGGGCGAGATCGAGATAGCTGGGGACCTGTGGCCAAAATAAAAATCTTTCTCCTGGGAACCAAGGACGTTCTCACCAGGTGCTGGGGAGGTGTGGACTGAAACCAACTGGAGTTTGGACTGTGACCGGATTGGACCATGTGATGGACATGTGGACTGGGGGAAAGAACTTTGACTTTTAATTTGGGTGGGGAAAACTCGGGGGGACTTCAGAGTCGGGTTTTCACCAGATGTGCCAATATGACATGCCTAATAAATCTGTACTTTGAGGAACACCTAGGCCTCGAGAGTTTTGATTGTGTTGGGTCTGTTACTTGGAACCCTGACACCCCAATTGTTCAGTCAAAATCTCTTACAAAAGCTTTTCATGTTGCTGTTTGTGTTGAAGATGTATAACTTCCCAGAGTCCTTTGGGAGTTGGGCGGCATAGAAATACAACAAACAAACAAACAAACAAACAAACAAACAAACAAACAAACAAACAAACAGGGATTGGAACCTGGAATGTCTTTATTTAAAATAAGATCGGGGCATAATTTGAGTTTTTGGCTTAAACTAGCCCTTACCGCTCAATTCTCAGTCCTGGAAAAAAGAAATCTGACAAGATAACCAGGATGGGCTTCATCCCAACCACTGATCATCTTTGGGTTTAGATAGGGGATTAGTAAGAGATCCTTTATCCCTGCAAACTTCCTGACAAACATGGTTTACAAGAGCATTGCAGAAACAGCTTCCTAGCTCAGTGATGGCAAACCTTTTTTTGCTCGGGTGCCAAAAGGGCGTGAGTGCACGCGATAGGGCATGCGCGCGTGCCCACACGCATAATGCAATGCCCCCCACGCATGCGTGTACAACCCCCGCGCTGCCCCCCCCCCCGCGCATGCGCACAGGACTCACTGAAGCCTCCGGAGCCTGTGGATGGCGAAAAACGGATTCCAGCTGATTTTCGGCCTTCCAGAGGGCTGGGGGAAGGTCGTTTTCGCCTTCCCCAGGCTTCGGGAAAGCCTCGTGAGCCTGTGGATGGCAAAAAACGGACCCAACGGCCCAACCGGAAGTTCAGAAACGAACTTCCTGTTGGGCTGTTGGGCCATTGGGCCGTTGGGCCGTTGGGCCGTTGGGCCGTTGGGCCGTTTTCACCCTCTCCAGGCTTCCGAACTTCCGGTTGGGCCGTTGGCTCCGTTTTTCGCCATCCACAGGCTCCGGAGGCTTTCCTGAAGCCTGGGGAGGGCAAAAACAGCCTCCTCCCACCCTCCGGAAGGCCGAAAATCAACTGGCCAGTGCGCACATGTGCGCTGGAGCTGACATAGGGCAACGCCTCATGTGCCCTCAGATATGGCTCCGCGTGCCATCTGTGGCACGCGTGCCATAGGTTCGCCATCACTGTCCTAGCTAGATGAACTATGTTGTCCCGTATGTTATTGAAAAGAAAATAGCATAAAATTCCAAGAGCAAACCAAATGTGCCTATGTGGATTCAGAAAAGCACACAATGTAATACAACTTCAATATCTATTGCATACAAGGCTTCAAATGTTTCATGCAACCACCCATCACTACAAATCCAGGTATGTTGGAGGCAGAATATGTGAATTACTTACTGGGTGATTAGTTCCCATATTTATCAGAATAACAGAGTTGGAGGGGACCTTGGAGGTCTTCTAGTCCAACCCCCTGCTCAAGCAGAAGATACTATATACCATTTCAGAAAAATGGTTGTCTAATCTCTTCTTAAAGACCTCCAGTGTTGGAGCACTCACAACTTCTAGAGATAAGCCGTTCCACTGATTAATTGTTCTAGCTGTCAGGAAATTTCTCCTTAGTTCTAGGTTGCTTCTCTTCTTGATTAGTTTCCATCCTAATTTTCTTGTCCTCCCTTCAGGTGCTTTGGAGAATAGGTTGACCCCCTCTTCTTTGTGGCAGCCCCTCAAATATTGGAACACTGCTATCATGTCACCCCTAAGTCCTTCTTTTCATTAAACTAGAAATACCCAATTCCTGCAACTGTTCTTCATAAGTTTTAGAATATATCAAAGGTGGTGGCAAAACTTTGTTCAATCTCCATTCATACATGAGAAGAATTGTTGCAAAACTCTGAAAAATCTATTCTTGTATGATTCATTGTTGTGTATTAATAGTTTATCTTTTAAATCACTATCCTCTTTTTCCCTGCTCTGTATAAATGGCTTCTTAAAAAAAAAAAGATGGATCTTTGATCGTAATAAAATTGAACAAAAAGATTGGAATCAGATAGGACTTGATGTTGACTCAAGGAGCTAAGCTGCATTGTCCATGCAGTGGTAGGAAATGCTGCTTTACCAACAGGGGACATCAGCAAAAATGTAAATAAAACAGAAAAAGCCGAAATCTTCAGCACAAAGAACAGTTACAGATCACAAAATCTATATATATAAAAGCTAAAACCACTCACGCATTAATCACGAAATCTCCAGAACCATAAAGCCTACAAACTTGAAATTTGCCACATATGTTCCTCTTGGCTTCTAGGTGCTCACTAAGAAAGGATTTTTCAAAATGACCATCGCAGCATGAGTATTTCTTATATTAATATTAACAAGCTCTGATGCTAAGGAGTTCTACTCCCCCCCTCCCCCCCTGAAAAGAAATCTGATCCAAATGCAAAACACAAGCAGAGGAGTTTCAGTTTCGCTTTTGCTTTCACAGCAGCAAGCATCTTTACTACAGAACAGTTGAGCTAACCCACGCACAGACTCCTTCCTGTCTCCTTCTTGCTCACACAGCAAATACTGTTTGAGTTTCCAAACACCCCTCAACTCTCACACACACTAACAGGACGCTAGCCAGATGAATACCAATGGATGCTGCTAGGCAGACAGATTTTTTTTTCTTATTTTCCTCCTCAGTTCAGACGACTCTGTTCCTTCTACAAACCCAGGAATGTTGTTTACAGGGAGGTCCTGAGCAATTCATCTGAGGGACGAATTTAAAGTCTATGCTATGCAAATAATGTCTTCATCTGTAACAGAAACTTAGCTTACCATCTCTAACAAAATAATACAGTCCCTTTTTTAACTACTCATTCATTTTCAAGCTTTAAGTGTCAATTTATCAAGCCCCATCACATAGTTTCGTAGCGAAGCACGGGTATCCAGCTAGTAGTAGAATATTTTTAGACACCAGATTTCTCAAAATTGAGAGAAATTTGCAGTGAAAACAATTCCCAGTTGCCATAGGATCCAGGGAAAACATGTGGTTAGTTTAAAAAAGCACAGGGGAAAAAAAGCTATATATTCATATTTCTCTGAAGCAACCTTAGAGAACTGACTCCAAAGGGCTCTCTACCACTGTATATATTCTAATACTATTTTGTTAATCTGTCCTTTTAATAGCACGTTTTTAATAAAAAGATCTATGAAATTTTAAACATACATTTTATGCATTCTTTGGATGTTACGGCCACAATGGAAAAGCGAGCATCACATTTTCTCAGAGAACAAATATGTTAACAAATGTAAAATACTACAAGATGGTGTGTTGCATGAAATTGACCCATGTATTTCTAATCCGATGGGCGAAATTTTGAAGGTTTAGGTTTTAAATTGTTACTTTGTTCTTCAGCATCTCTGTTCTATAATACTTGTCAATAATTTTGATGCCATAATATTAAACATCAATCTGCGGAACCTAATCCTTTTATGTTCAAACAGAACCCTAAGGGCAAAGCTAGGAATGCTGGGGAAAAAAATCTCAGTTAAGGTTAATATCATTTTAAGTGATTGAAAGCAAATTCAAGAGAGCAGAATATGGAGCCATGGTAAATTTTCTACGAGTTGACTACAATAAAAGCTTGTTAACAGAGGGTTTTGGAATTTCAATTTTGTCTTTCCTTTGTTATTAATAATTTTATTACTTTTCTACTTTTATATAATATTCTTATTCTTATTGTTCTTCCTGTTAACTGTTTTTTTATCAATATAGTATATAGGTGACAGACTAACAATTTATTTATTTATTTATTTTATTTAGTTTGTCAAACATGTACGAGATAACAGGTATAAGTATAAACATGGACACGAGCACATGAAATGAGTACAAATAAATGGGGACAGTAGGACAGGGAAGGTAGGCATGCTGGTGTGCTTATGCACCATTTATAAATTTACAGTATAAATAGATTTAATAGTTTAGTAGTTTAACATTCTTTTGGCCTGTTTCGCAAGGGGTGGGAAACTAATATTGTTGTATTATATTAATCTGCATCCAACTACGAAGGACATTATGTGTATAAGTGTTAGTCTTTATTTTTATAAGGCACCATCTCCTTTTTAATGTCTTGTTCATTGCGTTTCTTCTTTTCTTGTCCCTTTTATTTAAATATCTTGGTGTTCTGAATTTTAACTTTTCTTGAATAAAAAAAAGGCATTGGGGAAAAAAAGAGCAGAATGTGGAAGACAAATTCTCTTCCTTCCCTCTACTGCTTTCCCCCCTCCTTTTCTCTCTATTTTATCAGACTCCCACCCCACCCCCTCGTTGCCTGTTTGGGCATCCGAGTGAACAATTCCAAGGGCAATTCCAGTTTGAAAAAAAGAGGGGATGAAAGAGAACGAGTGAGCCATGCTTTTCCACTGGCTTCATCTGCAATTCTTTCGGTGCCAACATATATCTGGCTTTAGCCCTGCAGTATGCAGACAAATTCCTTTTGTGGGGGATGGTTGAAAGATTCAGTTTCACGAGGGCGATGCTTAGCTGCTTCTATATAGGTCAGCTGATATGATGTTTAATGCACAAACCGCGGGCTCTTTCTCCTTCCTATAGAGAAAGGATGAATGGGGGGTGGGGAAGCAGGAACAGAAGTATGTGATAAGATGGGACACATTTGCTAGCTTTAAACCAAATATTTTACGGAGAGCTTCATTTTTAGAAAGATTTAATGTGTGTGTGTGTGTGTGTGTGTTTAGTGGTTAATTATGGACGTTTGCATTTTAATTCTAAAGCAGATTCTGGAGGCCTTTGGTGTATTCAAGCACGGGGCTTTGTCCTAATAATCAACCAGCGAATTCTTGAGCTGACTACATGGCCCAACACATTTGGACTTGTATGATTTCTTCTTCATGGTAGAGGTTCTCCAGCCAACTCTCAAAGAGCCCATCTGGAAGGAAAAGACGGTTCCCTTTCTATCATTTATGTCTCTTCCAAGGTTTCCCTCCTGCAGAAAAGGTTCGCCCCAGGTTCTCTTCCAAAGTCATTGCCAGGCTCTTAATGGAAGATCTTGATTGGAATTTCATAACCATCCATTCTTTAGCTTCCAGTTGCCAGGTTCAAGTAACTAGGAACAGGAGTTGAGTTCAAAGCAGTATAAGTTTATTCCATGCAACCTATTCACAAGAACCTGATGTGTTAATAGTCAAGCCAAACTGGCGCTAGATAAGAGTTCATGGAATTCAACGGGGGTGGGTGAGTTGGAATTGGGATCTCTTGTGGGAGCGTAGCGATTCCAAACTGATGACGGGTTTGACCCCACCCTCTGATTCAGCCTGCTCATCTCCTGCTTTAGTCTCCATTGATAGCCACCCCCACAAAACACAGAGAATGCTTGATTCTAAGTTTTAATTAGATGCCATTGTTGTAATTGTGGTTCCAAACCTTTGCTGAAGCTTTTGGTTATTGGAGGAAAGGAATCAAATCCTTATTATGACTTTGCAGGAGAAAGTGGCACCAAATACCATACAGGTGGGCATGCACACCAATTAGGCTCCTGGTTATCTCAAAGACACATCATGTGGTGAGTGACTCAGACATTACTGGATGTGAGAGGACCAGGGAAGACAGATCTATTTCCATTCAAATATCTCATAGACATAGCTGTCTTATGTTGAGTAAGGTAAAGGTAAAGGTTCCCCTCGCACATATGTGCTAGTTGTTCCTAACTCTAGGGGGCGGTGCTCATCTCTGTTACAAAGCCGAAGAGCCAGCGCTGTCCGAAGACATTCTCCGTGGTCATGTGGCCGGCATGACTAAATGCCGAAGGCGCACGGAACGCTGTTACCTTCCCACCAAAGGTGGTCCCTATTTTTCTACTTGCATGTTTACATGCTTTCGAACTGCTAGGTTGGCAGAAGCTGGGACAAGTAACGGGAGCTCACTCCGTTATGCGGTGCTAGGGATTCAAACCACCGAACTGCCGACCTTTCTGATCGACAAGCTCAGCGTCTTAGCCACTGAGCCACCGCGTCCCTTCTTATGTTGAGTAGCTAGGTTCAAACTTGCGACTAGGGCATAAATTTTTAAAACCATGACTTGCTGAACAAACTGCAATGGTCTGGTTTATACCATCCTTGGTTCTGGGGGGGGGAATTGTCCCCCTCAGAACGGGCTCGCAATTTGGGTGTCCTAGACTCACAGCTAAAATTAGAGCAACACTTGGCAGCTGTAGCTAGAGGGACCTTTGCACAGGTTCGCCTGCTGCACCAATTGCGACCCTATTTGGATCAAGAGGCTCTCCTCACAGTCACTCATGCCCTTGTCACCTCATGGTTAGATTATTGCAATGCGCTCTACATGGGGCTACCCTTGAAGAGTGTTCGGAGACTACAGTTGGTCCAGAATGTGGCTGCGCGCGCTGTCATGGGTGTCCCTAGGTACACCCCTATTACACCAACTCTCTGCGAGCTGATACTCCGCGAGCTGCACTGGCGGCCTATTGGTCTCCGGGCACAATTCAAGGTGTTGGTTATTACTTTTAAAGCCCTATATGGCTCAGGGCCAGGTTATCTTTGAGGCCGCCTTCTACCACATAGCTCCCAGCGACCGGTAAGATCCCACAGGGTTGGGCTCCTTCAGGTCCCGTCAGCTAAACAGTGCCGGCTGGCGGGCCCGCGGGGGAGGGCCTTCTCTGTGGCTGCCCCGGCCCTCTGGAACCAGTTACCTCCTGAGATCTGGACTCCCCCCACCCTGCTGGCCTTCCGGAAAGCCGTGAAGACCTGGCTGTTCCGGCAGTTGATCTCGCTTCTGCAATTTGGCGAGATCCGGCCATGAAACGGTGTGTATGAGTTTTTAATTGTTTTTAAATGTTTTTATTATGTCTCTTTTTAATAGTTTTTTATATTTTATCAAGTTTTTTTATATTGTTGTAAGCTGCTCAGAGTCCCTTGGGAGTTGGGCGGCATAGAAATACCAATAAACTTAAACTTAAACTCTGGCTAGAAGTATGGAGCTCCCGAAAACCTTGGATGTATCTCTAGAACAGGGGTGTCAAACTCGTGGCCCATGGGCCAGATGCATCATGCGCTGGCGACGGCCACGCCCGGTTTAGCGAAGGGGGGGAAAGTCACGATACATCATGTGACGCCTCCATGACGATGCGAGTTTGACACCCCTGCTCTAGAAAGACCCAAATTCTGCTAATTGTAATTTTCAAAGTGTCTGAAAGGCAAACATGATTAAATATATGATTGGAGTAGGGCCTTATTAACTATATTTATTTTTAATGAGAGGGAAGGGGAAACAAAACCTTTGTTTTTCTCCTGTTCCCTACTTTGTGGTCTGTGGATGTTGGCATAGCTCTTAAGGACCAAGTTCTGCCTTCCATCTGGAAAAATTTCTTTATCCCTAACTTAAACAAGAGTCTATCAACCACCTAGTCACATATTGCATGAAACCAAAAGAGCATCATATGGCTTAGGATGATAGGTGAAGAAACCATGAAGCCCACATACCAGGCATCTACTAAGCCTGGTCATGCTTGACTGTTAGATGCTCTCCATAAAGATGGGCAGAATTTTAGTAGCCCAACTTGGTGATTGTAAGGAATCAGATTATGCCTTCCTCTATTGATATCACCTCTCTAGCAAAGAACTACATTCATGAAGTGTTATGTCTGGTTGTTGTTGTTGTTGGTTGTTGTTGACTTATTATTCAGTGCAAGACCAGGTAACCAGCTGTGCAATAGGCTTCCCCCCTCCTTGGTTTGGTATCAAGAATTCCCCGTTGGGAGTCAGGTGGAGACAGAAGAGCTAGCAGTTATTCTTGTCCCTTGTGTTTTTTGGAAGAGAAAGAGGTTTTATCTATGACAGAGAGCAAGCCAGCTACATAATATTGTTTTTTCAAAGTGCAAGGATCTATTTGCTTGGGGGGGGGCGTGGGGGGTGTTGGACTAGTTGACCTACAAGATCCCTTCCAACTCTGTTAATCTGTATTTGTATTTGCAAATATGTCCATTGCTCCATATGATCTTAATCAGGCACCTTTGTGTTGAATAATATCAAAGGCCAAAGAGACAGCAGGAACAATTTGGGAAACAAGATGTTGAAGATGCAGCTTGCAAAGGTATTCAGTCTATCACAAGGTACATTTAGTGAAAGAAAGCAATAAAGTTTACTTCTGCCACAATATTCCCCAACAAAGCAGGCTGGGGCAATTTACCCCCATCTGATAACCATCAAATCTGAACACATCAAACATCCTAAAACATGGCCCATGGAAACAGCAACTATTATAATAATCAAAAAGGATCCGTGTTTCTGACATTCTCCTCTCAAATCTGCATGGCTGGGGGGGGGGGAGGAGGAAAGAGTGTTAAATCCTTCCCCCCTCCCCTCCTGCACCCAAGGCTTTCCTCCTTTTCATCAGTTCTCTTGAGCCCCCTGCTTGCCTAAAAGGAAAACTGTAAACAATGGGAATGATTGCTAGGCTGGAATCCGCCTGGAAGAGAAGGATGCTCTAAGCAACGGCCAAAAGAGAGAGGGAACTTCATGCCACCTTTATTTTATTTTATTTTTAAAGGAAGAAGGGGGGGGCGGGGGGGCGGAGTGAAGCAACTGTCTCTTTAAGAAGCTTCCTCAGGCTTCCAAAATTTGGGTCAGGCTTGTGCATTTGATGTGAAAGCAAATCTGCTCTCAAAGCATTTCAATTAAATAAGCTGCAGTGCAAAGGGATTATTCCACAATTTCTCCATCAGCCCCCATGAGCCCACATCTGGTGTTTGCCTTGCAACCAAAGAGATTCTTTGCCTTCTCCAATTGAGTAACAGATAGGAGTAACAGATTAACAGAGTTGGAAGGGACCTTGTAGGTCATCTAGTCCAAACCCCCCCCCCAGTCCAAGCAGGAGACCCTACACCATTTCTGACAAATGGCAGTCCAGTCTCTTTTTGAAAGCCTCCAGTGATGAAGCTCCCACAACTTCCAAAGGCAACTTCTGTTCCATTGGTTGATTGTTCTGACTGTCAGAAAATTTCTCCTTATTTGTAAGTTGAATCTCTCCTTGATCAGTTTCCCTCCATTATTCCTTGTCTGGCCTTTGGGTGCCTTGGAAAATAGCTTGACCCCTTCTTCTCTGTGGCAGCCCCTCAAATATTGGAAGACTGCTATCATGTCTCCCCTGGTTCTTCTCTTCACTAGACTAGCCATGCCCAGTTCCTGTAACCGTTCTTCATATGTTTTAGCCTCCAGTCCCCTAATCATCCTGGTTGCTCTTCTCTGCACTTTCTCTAGAGTCTCGACGTCTTTTTTATAGTGCGGTGAACAAAACTGGATGCAGTATTCTAGGTGTGGTCTTACTTAGAATACGAGGAATACAATTGAGGAAGGACAGGAAGAACAAGGCAGCTGCAGACCTGGTTTGTTCCTTTAAGAACATCTCTGAGGTTCATCCCAGGCCTAATGTTTAGGAGGTGTTACACTGGATCTACCCTCTGAGAGGCTAAATGCAGCTTTAGCATTTGAATCGCCCAATTGGATGGTGATATTTCATTGCAGGGTGCTAACATGAGCCGATCTGGTGCAGTGCTTAAGGAAGGAAGCTAGAAACTGGGAGACCAGGAGTTTTAGTCCTGCCTTAGGCACAAATGAATTGGGTGACCTCAGACCAGTGGTTCTCAACCTTCCTAATGCCATGACCCCCGTCCCACCGCCGCAACCCCCCCCGCCCCCTCCCCACGCGTGCGCGTTGCCAGGCGAGAAGCGATGAGGTGACAAAGGGGGCGTGGCACCAAGATGGCAGGCTAGCGCGCGCTTAGGCGACCCCTGTGAAAGGGTCATTCGACCCCCAAAGGGGTCTTGACCCACAGGTTGAGAACCACTGCCTTAGACCAATCCCTTTCTCTCAACCCTAAGAAGGAGGCAAGGCCCAGGCACTTCTGAAATTGGGTCAAGAAAACTGCAGGGATGTCTAGACAATTGCCAACTAACTCAAAGGGACCACGCTTTTTTTTTTTAAAATTACAATATAAGAATCATAAATGTCAGCATTTGGAGTGTTTCCACCCACATTCCTGTTGGAAGAGCAAAGTAGATGGGTGCTGTTTACAAAGGAAGACCAGTACTCCAGCAATCATTCTGCCCTGAAAAGTTTTCTAAAAGCCTTGTTTAGAAGTAGCAATTTTGAATTGTCTCTCCCAAGGGGACCACATTTTGAAAATCTTAGGACGTTTATTACGATGTTCCTGTCATTATCATCTCTCTGCAGATTTCCCTGGGTGCAGCAGGACTGGAGCCTGTGCCTACCAACTGCTGAGTCCCTTAAAACAGAAATACTTTTGCACCAATGGTGAAATCCAATTTTTTTTACTACCGGTTCTGTGGGCGTGGCTTGATGGGCATGGTGTGGCTTGGTGGGCGTGGCAGGGGAAGGATACTGCAAAATCCCCATTTCCTCCCCACTCCTAGGGGAAGGATACTGCAAAATCCCCATTCCCTCCCCACTCCTGGGGGAAGGATACTGCAAAATCTCCATTCCCTCCCCACTCCTGGGGGAAGGATACTGCAAAATCCCCATTTCCTCCCCACTCCTGAGAGTACCATACCCGGTTCTCCCCATTCCCTCCCCACTCCTGGGGGAAGGGATCGGCAGAGCATCCATTCCCTCCCCACTCCTG
>QLTV01001459.1:8479-19626 GCA_003457575.1 Thermophis baileyi
CTGCCCCGTTTCTGCAGGGATCACTCGCACTGCAAGGGGGGCTCTGCCTTTGCAGAAACGGGGTGGGCGCATGTGCAGCAGCCCTGGGACATCTGCTTGCCCTTCCACCACCCCTCTCAGTGTCTGCATTTCCACCAAGGGCTGCCCGCCCACCCACTGGCTGGGCCGGGTTGGACGCCGACCTCAGAAGGCAAGCGGGTGTGGGGGACCGCTGGGAACGCCACGTGGAAGGCCGCCAAGCATGGCAGGGCTGCGGGAAAGGGAGTAGGCTGCTACCTCCCTTCCCTGCCTCCCCGACATGCTTTCCTGCCTTCCACATGGCCTCTTAGCGCCCCCTGCCTCCCCCCTTGCCTCTTAGCGCCCCCTAAGTCATCCCACCACCCACTTTGGGAACCATTGCTCTAGAGGAATGTAGTTGCATACAATTAGCTATCAGCCTTTTCAAAAGCATAGATGAAAAGAAAGTGAACAGCCATTGTTGCTGCTGCTGTTGTTTTACCAGGTGAAACTGGACTTTATTTTTGTTCACTGTTTAAGCCAACAATACTGCCTGTTGGACAAAAAAAGCATATACTCTTCATCACCACTTTAAATGGTGAAATTTAAGACCAATCATTCTCTCCTTCTCCATAGGCAAATTTACCTAAAGTGCCATCCTCATTTCCCCACCCCTGTGGCCTAAACATTCTCTGGAACCATTTTGTATACAATTACCTGGGATACTTATTCATCTTTAGTTGCTCCAGTTTTTCTTCTTCTTTTAACACATTTTTTTTTGCTATTGGTATCAAATGTGCTTCAGTTGATTGTGGGGTTGCTAATGCAGTTAGGAGTGGAAGATTCTGCCTCTTTTTAGCCACTATTGGCTGCAATATTCCAGTTTTTTTTGTTTTTTAAATAATTAAATTTATTAAATTAATTTAATTTAATTAAATTAAAATTAAAATTTAATACTATATATTTTTTAAAATAATCTTTATTAAATTTTTCAATAAAAACAACATATAAACAAAACATACAAGAAATACATAAAAGACAAACATACACAGTAAAAACAAAAACTAACCACTTTTACAGCTAATTCATTTCCAAATATATTTACATTTTATACTATTACTTTTTTAGTCAATGGATTAAATCTCCTATTATATAATCAAAAACTATTTCTTCCATTTTAGTTATGTATACCTCTACTTATTTACATACAGTGTGAGAGCAAGAACATTTACAATTTATTTGTAATTCAACTTTTATAACCAAATTTGATTAATACTATAAACTAACAATCAAGGAAGAGAAGAAAAAAAATAAAGAGAGAGAGGGAGAACTGAAGTGCAGGAAAATTGCAAAAGTGTAGGTGTAGGGTTTCCTGCCTAAGCAGGGGGTTGGACTAGAAGACCTCCAAGGTCCCTTCCAGAGGTGGTATTCAGCCGCTTCGGACTGGTTCAGGCGAACCAGTAGCGGAAATTTTGAGTAGTTTGGAGAACTGGTAAACACCACCTCTCGCTGGCCCTGCCCCGCGCACGCTCACATTTGCGAACCGGTAGGGAAGGTAAGTGAATACCACTTCTGGTCCCTTCCAACTCTGTTATTCTGTTTTTTAAATAACAAACAGATACACAAAAAGGGAACGATTTCCAACTGCTTTTACAGCAGATATAAATGAAACTTATATAAAACTTTTATTCTACAGTAATAACATAACATCCATTGTTATAGTCTATTAGTATTACTAATAATCAAATCCACCTATCATAATTTCACTTTTGCCAGTTTTCTACAAAAATTTCAAAAGAGGCTTCAATGTCCGAGGTTCTTCAATTGCCCTCCATGGTCATTTAGTCTTGGACTGGGAGAAAAGCCAGGAATCTGGCTTCCACAGAGGCACAAGGATGAATAGAATGTGTTACTGACAAGTATTTGTCAGGTGTTATGTGGGCACACCCTGTGAACATAAGGTGAGTCAGCCAGAGGCACGAACATTCAATGGTTGGCCATACAACTCAAATCAAGATTTGTGTTACACCAACTTTCATTTAAACCAGGAAAGAAAAACAATTTGTGGTGCTGTGCTGCAGGCTCTATAATCATGGAGTTAATTGCAGATTTTCTGTATCTGTTAACAAAATATATATTATACTATGCATATAGTAAACATACCTATTATGGATTTTATTATTTTGAAGTTGGTGGTAGGACCATTTTGCCTATTCCAGATTAATCCCATGGCCTACCACTACCTGTGTGTGTAGCTAAAGATGAGGATGGAATTGCACTTATCATTACACTGCAAACAACAGAAAACAGAGTTCAATCATTATTGATATGTCCCTCTCCTTTTATGTTTCCTCCTCTTCTGTACCTGTAACCTGTTAGCTGGCCTAATTTGGGATATGGATTTAATGCATTTTCAGTTTAGGGACCCAATAACTGAAAAACTTGACAGGTGGCTAAATATACTAACAAGAGGCTAAACACTGTAAAGGAGGTCCTTTATTTATTATTTATTTATTTATTTATTTATGAAATTTATGAAATTTATGAACTGCCCTTCTCACTTCCAGACTGACTCTGGCAGTAGAGCAGTGTGCATTGTCTCATTCTGTTAGGTGTTCCAATCAACAATACTGACTTGCAACAATTTATTTAGTGACTGAAGTTACAAGGGCACTGAAAAATTGACTTATGACCCTTTTTCACACTTACAACCATTGCAGCATCCCCATTGTCACATAATCACATTTGAATGCTTGCCAACTGACACATAATAAACACATGTTGAAAATGAAGAGATTATTCACAGGGTGGAACCTAAGAGTTTTTTGCTTTGAAATAAGGAGCAGAAAAATGATGAAATAATCTTCCTGTCTGTTATGAATCTGATTTCTCCATTTTCCTATATAAGTCATTGCAACAGTTTCAATGACAAAGTTAAATTCCAAGGTTCAATTCAACTTTAATGTTAAGAAAGATTAAAAGAGCATGAATTGTATTTCTTTCATAATAATTTATTATTTGCAAGGAATTAACCAAGCTACTTTTTTAAAGGGTCTGATTTATTTAGAATTCTACACTATCCTATCCTAAAGAATAATCAAATTGAATTTTTGAAAGGCAGAAATATATAATGTGAATCAAATATATTTGTGCTGCTAAAATAATCGGTTAGTTCCTGAACAAAAAACTATTTTCTTTCTTTGAAATTGTATATGTCACTGGAAGACCTTCAAATTCTGACTGCATGGAGCCTCAGTGATAATAGGAATTTCTTCTAACTTGAAAAAAAAAGCCAATCAAAAGTCTTCAAGTCAATCTGCTGTAGTGGTTGAATATTGGATGAGGATAAGGGAAATCAATGTTCAAGTCAGCCTCAACAATGGAAGCTTATTAAATAGTTTAGGCCAGTCATTCTTCCTCTGATTATCCTATATCACAGGTTTCTTGTTGGGATGATGGATTACTATTGCATTGATCTCCTACAAGAAAGGTGGGGACATAAATCTAATACCAATAAACAAATAATAATGATTGTAGAGAGACAAAAAAAAAAGAATACCCTACCAGAGTATGTAATACATTGAACACAGGAACAGAATATAATCACGGGTTCTGTTGACTTCCATTTGTGATTTGAATTCTGTGTTGACTTTAATACTTCAATTTAATCACGTATGCATAGCTTTTTTCAATTTATTGCATTTATTTATATAAATATTGCATTGATTCTTCCTTTCTATAAATGCACATTGACAAATAAGAGCACAGGTTTACTATGTCTGAATGAATGTAGACCTGGTCTTGGGAATGGGAAACAAATGAACAACTGAATTCTGAACGCCAAGTCAATCTGTGATAAGGCCTGCTTTATCTGTGATTTGGTCACTGATGAGAGGGCCAACTTGGCATGTTTTACAGAGAACTGGCTGGCATCTGAAAGGCAGATTTTTGAAATCTGCTTGCTGTTTTGAGTGTGGCATCAGCTGAGACTTCAGGGCAGTATGAAGATGTAGCAATTATTAACAGAAAATTTCTTATGGCTTTCAGGAGCTCTGCCACTCAGGTCCCTAGCCTGTAAGAGTGTGTCCATCATTGGTCTCTAGGGATAAGTTAAGATTGTACCAGCCTCCCTACTGTATAGTTCCTCACCTTCATTTCTGTGTTAGGATTGGAGTTCCCCAGACTATGGTTCTAGGAGACTTCAACATGTCTTTCCTGGAATGGGATGTGAGGTGGCATGGAAGTTCATGGCTTCCATGATAGCCATGGGCCTCTTCCAAGTCAACCAGAGCCTGATGCAGGACAGTGGCCACACTCTGGATTTGGTATTCCTCTGGCAATGTGTTATGAAGGTGTCCTCTTTGTCATGGCTGGACCACATCCTGATTTCTCTAGTACCACTATCTAGTACCATAAGTCACTATCTGAAGTCTTGGTTGCTCCTTGGAATAAGGGAATAGCTGAGGTCTTGGCTCAGATCGCATCTATGCAACTTCTCCTTATGCAATCCCAGCACTCCCTGTAGTTTACAGACTGAGGGAAATAAAATGGAAGAAGAGACATCTAGAGTGTCACTAGCACTCAACAAAGGATGAACTGACTAAACACTCCATTAAAGTCTACCTTGTGGCCATAAGAGTAGTGAAGCATCACTACAGTCCTCCCTTATTGCATCTGTAGAATATCACCCAGCAGCACTGTTTCAAGTGACAGAAGCCCTCCTGTATAAGAGGTATGTGGATAATCTCTTACTTGGATATGTTCCCAGTTGGACACTGACCTTGTTGCAGATTCAGAGGAGTTGCCTGGAGAGGAATCTTGCCAAATTGGACCATAGGAAGTGGATAGAGTCCTTATGTACTAAGAGCTCAGCCACCAGCTCTTTAGATACAGTACATGCTCCTTGTCAGGGTTCCTCTTGGCATGTTAAAGCAGCTGAGGAAAGGTGTTATGTGAATGGATTTGGTGGTGGGGTTGGGTTTTTTTTTTTAGTGAAGGGCTTGTTCCTTTACCTCTTAAAGAGTTCTTGGTTCCCCCTAAAGAAATCATCATTGGATCCCACTATATTCAATGATTTTCATCCAGTACCTCATCTTCCTTTCTTGGGGAAGGTATTAGAGAATGTGGTCACATAATAGCTTTATAGGACCTTGTGGACGAAGCAGATTATTTTGAATCCCTTCAGTCGGGTTTCAGACCTGAGTATGGGATGGAAACAGCACTTGTAATATTGTCTACGCTTGGATGGGATGAAGGTGGTGTATCTATCCTTGCCTTTTATGAGCTCTCAATGGATTTCAGTATAATTGACCATGGTATCTTTCTGGATTGCCTCAGAGGAACATGCTTGCCCCCCCCAAATTAGACTATCTCCTTTTTGATATACTGAAAGGCCCTTAAGACCTGGTTATGTCATCAGGCTTGGGCTTCCCAGGGTAGTAGAGAGTAGATGAGACGGCTCTATTATTGAGGGATATTCTTATCCCTCTTGTCAATTATGGTTTGCATCTTTGGTTTTTATCAGACAGATAGGGATGGATGGATGGATGGATGGATGGATGGATGGATGATGAATAAATAGATGAGAAAGAGTCTGTGTGTTGATAGACAGACAGAAAACAGCAATTCTATGAAAAAAAATTCTTAGTCCTCAGAAAGAGGAAAGTAAGATAAATAAATCCCAAATAACCCTGCTTTGCTTTAATTTGGTATAAGATGGAATAGAAAGAAACACTGATGGGCTTTAAAGATTATGTTTATTCTTCTCTATAACATTCCTGGAATCTTTGACATGTTTGTTTCTGGATCTTGCCTACCTCAAAGGGCTGACATTAAGATAGTTTTGAAATTTATCCTCTGATATCAGGCAAGTTGGCTTTCCCCACAAAAATGGCTTTACATTTTATTTCTCATGCTTGTTGTACATCCGTAATTAATTTACATTTTTCTATTTGGTAATTTTGAATTTTAAATATTATTGTCAGATAGCAGCAGTAGTTACTCGGTATTTCGGTATTTCAAATAACTCTCCATCATTCTATAGCCTTTTGCAGTGTCTGTGGCTGTCTATCTTTTCCTGTTACTAAAATCCCAATGGGAGATATTTCTTAATTATATATTTCATTTGTATGCAACTGAATGGGGGGGAAAACAGGTTGCATTGGAGCATCCTATATGACCTTTCGGGCAATTGAACTCAGATACAAGAGCTCCACATCCGATTACTAAATATTTTAGCAGAATTTTCTTTTTTTTTCCAGGTCAATTTAACTTCTCTTCCATCACATTGTAGTTGATTAAAAATGTAGGAGATTTTTTTTTACTACCGAACCACAATAAGACACAAAATATATTAAAATACTCTAAGATGGAGGCAGACCACATAGTGAAACAATATCTCTCTATATTATTGTATTAACAGTGGTTAGGATTTGAGTTTGAACTAGAGACTTGATACTAGTTCCTGCTCAGTTGTCTTTTAATCCATGTTACGTATGTCATCTTGAGCTACAAGGGAAAATACAGAATTCAAAACTAGTTAATCAATTGAGATGATGAGCTTCCATTTGTCAAAGTGAATCCCTAATGGAATCAAAATGTGTGTGTGTGTGTGTGTGTGTGTGTGTGTGTGTGTGTGTATGACTTCCACACATATACAAGTCCATCCATTTTTTGTTGAAGCCCATACACATAAATACTTCCGGTTTCATGGAGCAAGCACAACTCACCCTATTGTGAAGGCATTCATGGTTATCCTAGCCTAACATATGTGGGTCATTAAAAAAAGGTTCTCTTGCCCTCAATCATTGGTTGTATATAGACTTGTGCTGGAGAAGTAGGTATTATGACTATCTATCTTGTAAATAACTCAGTGGGTGAAGAGAGGCATTGCTACTATACATCCATATAATTGCCCAGATGTTGCCAAACTCTGCACAGGCACTTAATTAAGGATGAAATGGAGAGAGGGAATCTGGCTCTTCTCTCTTTCACCCACAATCAACTGACAAGGGCTAATGTGTAATAGTGAAGAGACAAGGCTCATAAAGTGTTCCCTAGTGTGACATTAAAAGTGATTAAAGCACATCTTTGTTTCAAATTGTGTGAAATGTCAAAGTGTGTGTGAGAGAGACATTATACAAAACAGGTCTTTAATCTGGAAGATCTTAGATTCAGACCCAGTTTAACATAAGAACATTTTCATCTTGAATGACCCACTTTCCTACAGATTGACAAACATAGAGTTTACACTGAAAAGAAAGAAAGAAGCCCACAGTTTATGCAGAGATTATTTTATGTTTAGATATCACTCTATAGCAACTGGGTCCTCGTTAACCACAGACCTAGAAAAACAACAGACTTTACACATTTGATATTTTTACTGTTGTTGGTTTAGCAAGATGTTCAATGTAAATCTAACCATTCTGACTGTAACCCACCTCAATGGAAACCCTGCTGCCAAGATCAGCAATGGACCAATGTCTGAACTAAAATCATGATGATACTTTTTTAAAAAAATCAAACCATACATATGCTTTCCTGTAAATACAATTCCTGGCGATGTAAATGATAACCGTATGTTAAAAAAACTGCTTCTCCTTTAAAATAATAATATATTAATAGTGTGTTAAAATAGGAAACAAACATGATAGCTTAAGAGTTTTGTCATAAAGGACATATTGTAACTCTTATATTTAACAATATGCCTATATGGAAGAGGTTAAAATTTGTTATGCTTTATAGACGAATATGTTTATTGAACTGTAGTTGAGAGTCCTAGAAGAATATATATATTTAAAAATTCCAGGAATCTCAACTTCAATTTAATATGCCTTAGAGGGATAGATTACTTATGGATGTTTGCCTTTCTTCTTGCTGAAAATAAATGGCCAGTATGACATTGCTTAGAAAGCCAGTCTGTCACTACAGCTTTGTCTTTAATCATTTCTTGCATTCCATAGCAGGATCTACATTAAAGGAAAAGCTACTCTTATTAAAAACACTGTGAACATTACCTCACTCAAGCCAATCCCACCCAAATTTGTTCTGAAGTTGGTCCAGAATCCAACAGAATTTTCTCCTAGATTAGTATAAACTGTATGTTGTTACACTTTTGTAAAGAATTGTACAAAAAAAACCTATTTTATTTTGAACGCCTTCCTTATTTAGCAGAAACCAATCTCATTTTTTAGCCAAAAATCTCCCTATCTCTAACTGCTATTTGCTTAAATGATGCTGGTGACAAAAAACATCTGCAAAGAAGCATATAGCAGCCCAAAATGGAAGAAAGAGAGATTTGAGCAGGAAACTGCTGTAAGACATGATCAAAGAACACCCTAACTCTCCTTTAAAATTTCACAGTAACTTATCCAAAGCTAAAAACAGGAACAACAACAATGGTTATTCACAGATATTTTAAAGTATTTTTTTCCAGTTTCCACATGACTTAATTAAAATGCTGGATGGATATTTAATTAGTTAGGTGTTGTTATTTTTTGTTTACATTTGTTTTATTTTTTAGTTCTGCTGAGATGCATAACATTTTTGAACTATAAATGTTCTTGGTGTTAGAATTGCAAGAATATAATTTTAGCAGAATGTTAATTATTTTACTTATAATTCTTTTATTATAAAAGGTTTTTAATAGTCTTTGCCCTATAAGAAGTCATATAAATATTGGAAAATAAGGAAAACTTGTTGATAGAATATTTGTGTAACAAGCTTCCCAGTGTTGCTTAACAAGATTTCTTTGCCTTTAACAGCTGCATCAAAAATAAGAAACAAAATTTCATGAATGGCTTTTGCCATCATCATATTTCTCTTTCATAAAAAAGAGAGTCTCGGCCTAGATTCTGAAATGGGGAGTAAGATAATTCAGTGAGATCCAAAACAGACATTTAATATCACACAGTGAAATGACAGAGTGTGTGGCTGTGTGTGTGTGTGTGTGTGTGTGTGTGTGTGTGTGTGTGTGTGTGTGTGTGTGTGTGTGATATAAATGATATAAAAACACACATACCTCTTTTGAAAATGTGTTTTCTTGATTTGCATACCTATTGACAGGCCTATATAAATTGATCATATATGATATGCATACCATTATGCAATTAAAGGCTACCAAGTTTCCCCTAATGCTTTATTTTGAAGGCCATACTTTTTTCCTTACTTCCAGAATTCCTGCACTGCATAAAAATATCTTCATGGGGATGTATACCTGTACATGCTATTTAATATACTTTTCATTTGAGATGAGTTCCTGATTGAATGGAAAGCTTCTGTTTCTAAAGTTCTATGTAAGTGGCTTTCCATGATACGGTAATGGAACGTGTGAATGACTTTGGTGCATGAAGAAGGAGATGCTGCCTAGGGAACAATCATACAAGAAAGGAAAGGCCCCCAAGAACTTAATAGTCAGGGAAAGAAACTTAGGAGGAATCAGCCTTAGTTGATTGGATGCTTAAATGTGTAAGTGGGAAATTTATACCCCTACACTTGCAAGATTCTGTTAATGTAGCTTTATAATAACAGAATAACAGAGTTGGAAGGGTCATTGGAGGTGTTCTAGTCCAAACCCATGCTTAGGGCAGGAAACCCTATTCCATTACAGACAAATAAATAGTTGTCCAATCTCTTCTTAAAAACTTCCAGTGTTGGAGCATTCAAAACTTCAGTTGTTCTTCTGATTAATTGTTTAATTAATTGTTTAATTAATTGTTCTAACTGTCAGGAAATTTCTCCTTAGTTCTAGATTGCTTCTGTTCTTGATTAGTTTCCATCCATTGCTTCTTGTCCTGCCCTCAGATGCTTTGGAGAATAGCTTGACTCCCTCTTCTTTGTGGCAACCCCTGAGATATTGAAACACTACTATCATGTCACCCCTAGTCCTTCTTTTCATTAAACTAGACATACCCAATTCCAGCAACCATTCTTTATATGTCCAGGTGCATCCAGAGTGACTGGGCAATCCTTCTAGGGTAGCACTGCCACCCTTGCATGAGGGAGGGTGGTAGAAAACCCTAAAAATTGCTTCAATTTTTCAATTCGGAGTGTGTGTGGGGGGGGTTAGAACAGGGTTGAGGAATGGACAGCTCCAGTTTGTTTTAAAACTAGAAAAAGAGCCTGTTGAGGACTTGGATGAACCAATGCAGTGTCGTGCTCTAACTTAAACATAGAAATGTTCAAAAACTGCTTTAAAAGTAAAGCTTGAAAAAGTTAGCTCTTTTTCTTTGCCTGGGATGGCAGAGGCTTATGGTTTGCTATGGTGCCAGAGAGTTGGCATAGTTATTTGGCAAGCTTGAACCCTCCCAGAAAAAAGCTTTTCATTGTTAGCCTCAGTATATGCAAGGCTAGGGAAGAGTCCAGACCAGATTCAGAAGAACAAAACCTGCCTTGTGGGCTAGTTTGAATTCACTACCTCTAATCCCTGGGTTTTCTGATATGTCAGGAGAACGGCATAGTCTCTTGGCAAGCTTGTCTCTAGCTGGGAATGACTATCACAAACTACCTCACTTGACTGTACCAGCATCACAACCTGCTGACAATATCTAAGTATCTATACCTGGAGGCAGCAGAAGCAGGCTGCCAAAATCATACAATGAGTGCATATTCAATGTGCTGAGAACTAACCAGTTTCTAAGACTCCCTCTTCTTTGTGGCAACCCCTTAGATATTGGAACACTACTATCATGCCACCCCTAGTCCTTTTCTTCATTAAACTAAACATATCTAACAAAATGAAATTCAATGGTGAAAAAAGTAAGGTTCTAAATTTAGGCAAGAAAAACAAAATGCACAGGTACAGTATATGTGGTACCTTGCTCAACAGTAGTAACTGTGAGAGGGATCTTATGAGCCAGCAGTGTATAAATATGAGCCAGCAGTGTGCAGCAGCTGCCAAAAAAGCCAACACAGTTCTAGGCTGCATAAACAGAGGGATAGAATCAAGATCACGTGAAGTGTTAATACCACTTTATAATTTATTTATTTATTATTTATTTATTTCTAAAATTTATATGCCGCCCAACTCCCGAAGGACTCTGGGCAGCTTACATCATATAAAAAATAAAAATAAAACATATAAAAACAATTTAAAAAACCATATCCATATTAAAATAAAGCATTCACACAACCATAAATGGGCCAATCAGAAC
>QLTV01001459.1:20244-32511 GCA_003457575.1 Thermophis baileyi
AGTCAAACTATTCTCCAAAGCACCTGAGGGTAGAACAAGAAGCAATGGGTGGAAACTAATCAAGGAGAGAAGCAACTTAGAACTAAGGAGAAATTTCCTGACAGTTAGAACAATTAATCAGTGGAACAGCTTGCCTCCAGATGTTGTGAATGCTCCAACATTGGAAGTTTTTAAGAAGATGTTGGATAACCATTTATCTGAAGTGATGTAGGGTTTCCTGCCTAAGCAGGGGGTTGGACTAGAAGACCTCCAAGGTCCCTTCCAACTCTGTTATTCTATTCTATTCTATATCCAATTCCAGCAACCGTTCTTTATATGTTTTAGTCTCCAGTCCCCTAATCATCTTTGTGGCTCTTCTCTGCAGTCTTTCTAGAGTCTCAACGTCTTTTTTACATTGTGGCGACCAAAGCTGGATGCAGTTTTCTAAGTGTGGTTTTACCAAGGCATTATAAAGTGGTATTAACTCTTCATGTGATCTTGATTCTATCCCTCTGTTAAGGCAGTCTAGGACTGTGTTGGCTTTTTTGGCAGCTGCAGAACACTGCTAGAGTAAAGTAGATGTAGAATAAAGTACAAATAAAGTGAAATAAAGTCATGTTTCTGGTCTGGTTTACCTGGGAGGGTTGACATCAATTTTGCAAGTCTGAAGGTATAAGCTTCTTACAGCTATTTTTAACCATCTGAACAATTAGGATAGGCCCTCCTAAATGATATCTATTGATTTTAGAACATGCCAGTGCTTTTAATTTGATCCTGCTAACCTCTTATAATAATTGCAGAAAATATTGGTCTGTGATCATAATACAGTTAATATTTGTTATTTCTCTGGGAAAGAAGAAAAAAAGCCATGCCATAATTCATGGAGACCAATTAAAAGTTAAAGAAAGAGGAAAAACAGCACTGCTTTTGTTTGTATTGCAGGAGGAGGCCTTTACTATTTGTCTCTTTCTTTAGGGGAAAAAAACTGGGAGAAAAACATGAAAAGAAACTTGTCTCTGCTCTGTGTACATAGAGATTGGGGCAGTACCTATTTCAGACCTGTTTAGCATTTGGTTTAAGTACTATAGGAAGTGCCAGGACTGCAAGCTAATCTATGTATTCCAACAAGGAAACAAAGACACCAGAGGCTGACTGAATAATGGAAATGTAATTGAAAGAAAATATAGCTACTACCCCAGTTACCAGCAGCAAGGTGGAACACCTGCTGATGAAAATTCTTCAGCCTTTTGGAGCGGACAGCTGCAACAAACTAAATATTAACAATGAAGTCAGCTATAGTTCACTAAAAATACTGAGAGTCCACAAAAGCTTTCAGATAATATTTTTAAAAGAAAAGATTCAGAACCACTTGAATGTGCAAAGTCAAGGGGAAGGCGCTAGGAAGTCAGAGGTTCTGGTCACATGAGAGCACTTAACGACTTGTATAGTCTTGCTTAACAATGGCAACCAGGACTTGCTAAGTGACACAGTGATATGATTTGGGGTTTACAACTTCATTATTTAGCAGCAGCAATTCTGGGCCCAAATGCCATAATTATCCAAATACCATAATTATCTCCAAACTTTTACTTTAGCCATAAAGATATAATTAATTAGATTTGTGCAGGGTCCGTGTGCATGTGGAGTGGGCAGGAGGCATTGAAGCCTTCGCATTCAAATGTGCATAATCAGTCTTCAGATATATATACCAAAACACAGTCCGTCTGTCCTTCCTTCCTTCCTTCCTTCCTTCCTTCCTTCCTTCCTTCCTTCCTTCCTTCCTTCCTTCCTTCCTTCCCTTCCTTCCTTCCTTTCCTTCCTTCCTTCCTTTCCTTCCTTCCTTCCTTCCTTCCTTCCTTCCTTCCATTTGAGAGCATCAGATCAATAGAGTTTAGTCCCAAGGGAAACGTGTAACCAGTCTTGTTCAGTCCTGTTCCTTACAATTTCTCTTGCATACACCAATGGAATTTTTATACAGTATACATCCATCCAAATTTATACGAACAATATAGTAAACCTGGGGAATTTTCTTCAAAGCCATATTGCCAGATATTTAAGGATTTAAATGGAATTCAAAAAATTAAGACAATAACTTTATTGATGGAACCATGAGAGATCCGAAAATCCTATGGACCTAAATTTGGGCTTGACTGTTTACAGACTGGGACACTGGTCAGCAAAGGAGGAAATCTGAAACTGCCCACAAGGCTCATTATCATTACAGTAATGGATGTCACAGTGGCTGATACTATCAGACACTTTCCAGCCTCCAAGCCAGGAAATTATTTAGATGTGGAGCTTGTGACCTAGAGATTAACATATTCCTCAATTGTGGTTTGTCAATTTGCATCCGGATCCCAACCAATCTTAATGGAAGCTGAAATGAACTAAAATCAATCCCCAGGAATTCAGTGCTATTTAATCTTGACAGTATAGTTAAAGGAAATTGATACAAAATATTTCTTCCATACTTTAAATCTCAACCCTAAAACAGTTCAGAAAGAGTAGCATGAAGTAGATGAAAATCAACTTTGAGTAAAGGCCAATCAGCTAGAAGGGAGAAAATCTCCACTTGATATCCTGGTTGGCATAAACCCATACCACTAAATTACAAGTAAGAGAAGAGCCTTGAATAATGTGTGAAGTCACAAAATCCTTCTGGTTTCTCACCCTCCTTCACACCCCAGGAAAGCAGATTCTGCATGCGCCATCACATCTCCTGATTTGGACAGTTGCCCAGTAGTGCAACCCTACACATTGTTTAATTTGCCTAGTAAATTAACAAGCTTCCCCATTCCCATAGAGGGGCTGGAGGCAATCAATGGTTTCTTTTTAATGAGACATCTCCATCTCTAAAGATGTTTAAAAGGAACAGTCTAGGATAACACTTCAACATAATTTCTTCAGTTTCATCCTAAGTGAATGGAAAATTAGCTAAGTATACAGTCCCATTACATGTCATTTATTGCTGAATTTCAGGAAGCTAGCTGAAGCTAGATCTGTTAGAAAGAATTATATTCCATAAAAGTCACAAAAATGTTATGCATGCTTTATATTTTTTTCTTGGATTTTGAATAGGTTTCACAAATTTTTCAATCTTATTTGAATTTGTAATGTCTTATATTAGCCCACAAACCTTCTCATTGATTAAAATAAAGTTTAGGAGTTTATAAATCTTTTCTGTAAATCCTTCTGTCAAGGACTAACTGGTGAACCAGATTATACATGAAGTGAATCTCAATGGAGCATAGATATTACCTTTCTCACTGATTTAATTATTTTGCTGAGGTTGAGCCATCAAGCAGACTCCTTGGCTCCTTCCCTTCACTGAATAATGCTTTAGTGTTCCTCTGCTATTTAGAAACCATTTCATGCTGCAATGCCTAATGGGTGCATCTCATAGAGAACTCCACCTCGGACAAATAATCTTATTCTATGAGAGGCCTACCATTAGATTGCTCCAGGCAATTTTGACGTAAAAAACCCCCTGAATTTTTCCTTATGCTTCCACTTGCAAATCAGAAGGAAATTTGTTTCTCCACCTTTCATGCTTCCTTGCAATCCCAAGTTATTAAAGTAACTAGCAGCATGAGACACTTCAAATTGCCCTATATATTTGATTGCAGATAATACCTAGAATTTGAAAAGAGTCCAGTAGATGCATATGAGAATTATTTTTCAGAATGCAGCATTTTTTCCTAAGGTTTGTTTGCTGCTACTATAAAAAGCTGAAACCAGTTTTAAGAGAGTGGATAATAATCAGAAAAATGCATCATTGCTGAAACCCTGTACAAATGGCATACACTTTTAAAAAAACACAAATCCCCATTTATCTCAGATCAAAGAGTTTTTGCAGCTCTTGAAGTTCTCCAGAGACCTGTAAAATGAGATAATGCCAGGGGGAATACATGTACATCTAGCAATGAAATATATACCTTGCCATTTTATACTCATTACATTCTCTAAGAAAGATCAATAATCTTCCAGATTGTGTGTCCTCAAGGAGAAGCCAATACCTATGAGGAATGAGGAACTGGCAAATCATAGAATTATAGAATCATAGAGTTGGAAGAAGCTATTTAGGCCATCAAGTCCAACCAGGTCAGAAAAGGAATATATAAATCAAAGTATCCCTGAACTCTGAGATAACAGGAAATTTTACCTTTTTTGGTATGTCGTTCCTTTAGATACCTAAACAAAGTTATTGACATGAGTGGTACATACAATACCTTTAATACATCATCATTATCATCATCATCATCATCATCATCATCATCATCATCATCATCAAATCAATCAATCATCATCATCATTATCATCATCCTCAGTCATATTTTTTTTAAGGCTAACCATATCCAGATTCCTTAATTTCTCACTGCAATATTCAATGTCCAAGTCCTTGATCATTCTTGTCGTGGGCTATGACCAACATAGAATATTACTGCATACTGCATTTGGGAACTATATGATACAGGGTAAAATTACACTTACCTTTTTTTGTAGCTATGACACATTGCTGAGTCATATTTAGCATGTGATCAATTACAGTTCAAACTATCTTCTGTAAAAGTGTGTGAATTCTCAGAAGACCTGGGGAGGGTCTAAAAGTAGCTATACCATGACTACAGATAGTGATGACTGCTTCACAATTTCTAGGAAAAGATCTAGAGGAAATTTGATTTTCCAGTAAAGAGTTTCCTATAATTATTTATATAGAGCTATTAATTATCCTGTGACAGCAGGTGGCAGACCTAGATAACCTTCAAAAAAGCTAAGTAAAATTGGAGTTTATTAGTATTTGGACAGCAGATGATCAGGAAACTCAGGGCTTAAAGTAAATAAGTTTTTTAAAATCCAGAAGAAAACAAAGGCAAATATTTCCTTATATGGAGAAATTTGCTGACGGCTGAGATTGAATGATGTACTTGCTCTTTGATGTAGACGTGACTAGCCAGTTAATGAAATTTATTATGGCATTAAACTCTTTTTCTACCTGTACCAATTTAATTTTGGAGGAGCAAATCACACTTTACTTTAGGCTTTATTTACTTTCTCACCTTTCAGCTTTTTAATGTAACCAGCCATATTACTCTCTATTCTACCAACTGATGTTACTCTTATATGCTGGTCTTGCCAGCACAATTAGGAACTGGTTAGTTCTCAGCACATTGAATATGCACTCATTGTATCATTTTGGCAGCCTGCTCCTGCTGCCTCCAGGTATAGATACTTAGATACTGCCAGCAGGTTGTGACGCTGGTACAGTCAAGTGACGTAGTTTGTGATAGTCATTCCCAGCTAGAGACAAGCTTGCCAAGAGGCTATGCCAGTTCTCCTGACATATCAGAAAACCCAGGGATTAGAGGTAGTAAATTCAAACTAGCCCACAAGACAGGTTTTGTTCTTCTGAATCTGGTCTGGACTCTTCCCTAGCCTTGCATATACTGAGGCTAACAATGAAAAGCTTTTTTCTGGGAGGGTTCAAGCTTGCCAAATAACTATGCCAACTCTCTGGCACCATAGCAAACCATAAGCCTCCGCCATCCCAGGCAAAGAAAAAGAGCTAACTTTTTCAAGCTTTACTTTTAAAGCAGTTTTTGAACATTTCTATGTTTAAGTTAGAGCACGACACTGCATTGGTTCATCCAAGTCCTCTACAGGCTCTTTTTCTAGTTTTAAAAGAAACTGGAGCTGTCCATTCCTCAACCCTGTTCTAACTCCCCCCCCCCTCCGAATTGACTCAGCCTTGATTCACCTGAAGATCTACAGAAAGTTATCATCTACAGCATGTCTGTAATCTACAGACAAGCAAGCAACCTACAGAAAGGAAAGTCGGATGAGATTAATACTTTACGTGATACTTTAGCAAATCATTCCATTGTTTTAAAGAGCCGAGGTGGCGCAGTGGTTAGAGTGCAGTACTGCAGGCTACTTCAGCTGACTGTTCAGCAGTTCAGCGGTTCAAATCTCACCAGGCTCAAGGTTGACTCAGCCTTCCATCCTTCCGAGGTGGGTAAAATGAGGACCCAGATTGTTGGGGGCAATATGCTGACTCTGTGAACCGCTTAGAGAGTGCTGTAAAGCACTGTAAAGCGGTATATAAGTCTAAGTGCTATTGCTATTGCTATTAACAGTGCTCAGAGATCAATCTCATTCTGAGATGAGCTAGAATCAGCACAAGAAATTTTTAGGGTTTTCTACCACCCTCCCTCATGCAAGGGTTGCAGTGCTATCCTAGAAGGATTGCCCAGTCACCCTGGATGCACCTGGACATATAAAGAATGGTTGCTGGAACTAGGTATGTCTAGTTTAATGAAAAGAAGGACCAGGGGTGACATGATAGCAGTGTTCCAATATCTCAGGGGTTGCCACAAAGAAGAGGGAGTCAAGCTATTCTCCATAGCACCTGAGGGCAGGACAAGAAGCAATGGGTGGAAACAAATCAAGGAGAGAAGCAACCTAGAACTAAGGAGACATTTCCTGACAGTTAAAACAATTAATCAGTGGAACAACTTGCCTCCAGAAGTTGTGAATGATCCAACACTGGAAGTTTTTAAGAAGAGATTGGACAACCATTTGTCTGAAATAGTATAGGGTTTCGTTACTAAGAAGAGGGTTAGACTAGTAAACCTCCAAGGTCCCTTCCAACTCTGTTATTCTGTTATTTTGTTATCTCTGCTGCCGTGGGTACAGAAACGAACACTTAGCATGGTCCAAAGGTTGCCAACATGTAGGCTTGTGACTAGAACTGCCAATGGTTATCTCTACCTGATGCTTTGCTACTCCTCCATTATTGCAGGACTTGACAAATTAGGTTTGGATTGAGAGAATTTGTAGATAAGTTATAGATGAAGATGAATTTCACATAAACCTGTGCATGATGGAATTTTTTTTTAATTTTTATTAAACAATTTTACAACACATCCATATCAGTGTACATCTGTTATTGTTCCATTTTTCCTCTTAAAGCTATATTTATACATGTGGTTCTATTATCCTTTATATTTACTAATATATTAATATACTACTTTATCAACAAACTTTTTGTGTCTTAGATATTTATACGGATTTGTTACTGTTTTCTAATTTCTAAATCTTCTTTCCTTAATATTTTCTTAGTTTTTACACCTTTCCTCTAACCAATTATACCATTGGTTCCATTCCAGATAGTATTCAGTTTCTCTTTTCTCTTTTATTTCTTTTGTTAACTTATCCATCTCTGCACACTCTAATACTTTTCTAATAATATTTTCTTCTGTTGGTATATTATTGTTTTTCCAGTTCTGCGCGTATGTTATTCTAGCTGCCGTTATAACATGTAATATTAAATATTGTATTTTTTTAATCATAATTTCCTGTGAGTATGCCTAATAGAAATATTTCCGGTTTCAATTCTATTCGCTCTTTGGTTATTTCCGTAAGCCAATTTCTTATTCTTTTCCAATATTTTCTTGCTAATGGGCACGTCCACCACATATGGTAATACGTTCCGTGGGTCTGTCTGCATTTCCAGCAATCTGATGATCTGGTCAGGAATATTTTTGCCAATCTCGCCGGGGGTAGATGCCACCTATAGAACATTTTGTAAAGGTTTTCTTTATAGGCCTCTGACATAGTCAATTTGTAATTTGTTTCCCAGAGTTTTTCCCATTTTTCTAGTTCTATGTTGTAACTGAAATTTTTTGCCCAAATTATCATAGTCTCTTTAACTGTTTCTTCTTCCATTCTAAATCGTAATAAGTAATTGTATATTTTCCTAATCAATTTGTCTTCAGTCCCTTTAAAATCTTATCCAATTCTTGTGGTTCTTTGTGAAATCCGTGTAATTCCAAATCCTTCTTGTATCTAGTCTGGATCTTTAAGTATGGCCACCAATCAATATCTATTCCCTGATTTTTTAGTTCTTGATTTGTTTTTAGTTTCCCCTGGTTTCCCCCTTTAGTTAAAAGGTCTTCATATCTTATTATTTTGTCTATGTCTAATACAGTACATTTGGGTAGATTAGCGCTTCCATCATCGATAACCAAATTGGTATTTTGTTGTAATGATTTCTTTAATTTTTTGCCATATTTGTATTAACGCATTTCTGATTTGATGCCTCTGGAAATAACTGTGTATTTTATCCAACAGAAATGCATGCCAGGCAATTTGTAAATCGTGTCCCTCAAGTGTTAAGATCCTTTTATTTTTTAAGTTTATCCAATCTCTGATCCATGTTAGTGCTGCTTCTGGTAATATATTTCCCAATCCGGAAGTCCAAAGCCTCCTTTATCTTTACTGTCCTGTAATAGTTTTAATTTAATATGTGATTTTTTCCCCCGCCAAATAAATTTCGTTATTAATTTATTTAGATTTCCAAAAAAGATTTTCCCCAGATTTATTGGTATTACTTGAAATAAAAACAAAATGTTTGGTAATATATTCATCTTAATGACTGCTATCCTTCCTATAAGTGACAATTGTAAATTTTCCAAATCTTTTTTTATTTGTTGTATTATTTTATTATAGTTGTCTTCTTTAATTGATGAACATTTTGCTGTTAGCCAAATTCTTAGGTATTTCACCTTTTTAGTCACCTACATACCTGTTTTTTCCTCCAGTTCTCTCTCTTGTTTTTAGTGAAATTTTTTGTTATTATCTTTGTTTTACTTTTATTAATTTTAAATCCTGCTACCTTACCAAATTCTTCTTTGGTATAAGTGTGATGTAGGCTTCTGTCCATGATTGGGGTAATCTGGCCTCTGCAAGCGATTCGTTGAATAGTTCCAGCATTGTTGCTTCTAATGGTTCCTGTAGAATCTTGTATAACTCTGCTGGTAGTCCATCTGGACCCGGTGTTTTGTTGTTTTTTTGCTTCTTCACTGCCTCCACTAGTTCCATTAAAGCTATTGTTCCATTTAACATCTTTCTTTTCATCTCTGTGATTTTGGTTAAATTAATCTCATCTAGATATTGCTTAATACTGTCCTCTGGTATATTTTCTTGATTATATAAGTTTTTGAAATATTCCTGTGTTATGTTTTTCTTTTCTTTCCTCCTATGGTGTATAACTCCCTTCTCATCTTGCAGCTGATAGATTATTCTTTTCTCCTTTTCTTTTTTTAATTTGTATGCCAGCCATCTCCCCGGCTTATTTGCGTGTTCGAAAAAGTTTTGTTTTGCCATTTTGACTTTTTGTGCCATTTCTTCTTGCATAGTCAAATTAAGTTTATGTTTTATTAATTCTCTTTTTTCTTTTATTTTGTTATTTTGGGGTTCTTTCTGCAAATCTAGTTCCAATTTTTTAAGTTCTTCCTGTAGTGTGTCTTGTTTTTGTTTTGTTTTCTTGTTTCTTCTTGCCACATATGCTATTGTCAATCCTCGTATGTATGCCTTGGTTGTATCCCACAGATTTTGGAGTGACGTTTCTTCTTCCTGTTTACTTTAAAGAAAAGTTTCAATTCCTTTTCCATCATTTGTATATATTCTTTGTCCTTTAATATGTCCTGATTCATTGTCCATCTCCGCTTCTTCTTCTGTCCTCTCCATGTCACTTTTATTGGGTTGTGATCTGCCAGGTATTGGTAATTATTTCTATCTCTTCTGTCTCTCTTCTTAATCCTGGGGTCATCCATGCCACATCAATCCTTGACCAGGATTGGTGTGGGTTTGAGTAAAATGTGTATTGATTGGTTTTTGCATTTATTTTTCTCCATACATCCTGTAGGTTCAGTTCTCGAGTCATCTCAAAGAATGATTTTGGTAATGTTCTTTTCTTTTCCATATTTCTTTTGTTGCTTTTGTAGTTTTTTTTAATGTCTACTATTGCATTGAAGTCTCCTATTAAGCAGGGGTGAAATGCTTCCGGTTCGGTCGTGCCTGCCTGTCGTCGGAGACCCAGTAGCCCAGATGCTGCCATTTGGGTTCTTTTACCCTCTGCACATGCGCAGAATGCTTTGCGCATGCACAGAGGGTAAAAGAACCCAAATGGCGGTGTCCGGGTGGGTGGGCGAAGCCTAGCGCTGCTGTCGCTACTGGCTCTCCGACGACCGGCAGGCACGCCCGAACCAGGAGTATTTCACCCCTGCTATTAAGCATATGTTTTCATATTCTGTTTCAATTATTTGATTGTGTACTTTTCTATAGAATTCATCTTGATTATCATTTGGTGCGTATATTGTGGTAAGCAGTATTTTTTTTTTTTGTTTGTTTCTATCTCTATCATTAATATTCTTCCCTCCTTGTCTGCGTATATTTGTTTGGATTTTAACCTTTTCTTAATATAAATTGCAATTCCTCTTTTTTTTTTTTTTGCACTAGTGTTGTGTAGAATTTCCCTATTTTTGAGTTCTCTAGTAGTGTATCATATTGCCTCTTAATGTGTACCTCCTGAAGGCAGACAATATCCATGTCTAATCTTTGTAGATTTGTAAGAGTTTGTGTTCTTTTTGCAGGTGAGTTTAGTCCATTTATGTTTATTGAGAGTATCTTAATTTCTTCCTCCATTTCGTTACTTATATACCGTTCTTAATCTTCTTGTATTTCTTGTCTCTCTCTGTATTTTTACTCCTGCACCTTCTCGTTCTGTTTGTTCCTTTTCCTGTATCTTTCTTTCTTCTTGTTCTTCTTCATTATCCTCCGATTGTCGTTCCTCTTGACTTCTATTTTCCACCTCTTCTTTGCTCACTTGTTCTTCCTCAGTTGTGAATGGTGCTCGAAAAATTCTTGTGCTTTTTCAAGAGTATCAATTTTGAACTTCTTCTCCTGCCAGGTTATCGATACACCTTCAGGAATAAGCTATCTGAACATCACGTTATATCTAATTAATTGAGAGGTTAAGAATTGGTAATTTCTTCTCTGATCTCTCACTCTCCTAGGTATTTGTCTCAGAATTTGTATTTCTTTCCCTTTAAATGTTATAGGTTCCTCCCTCGCTTTCTTATATATTTCATCTCTTATCGCTTTTTTTGTGAACCGCACATGTACTTCTCTTGGTAACCTATGTCGCCTTGCATAGTTTGTGTGCACCCTATACACTTCATCTCTATCTTTCCGTATGTCCTGTTTACTTTTCTGTAATATGTCTGCAAGTATTTCTGCCATGGTCTCGCCTAAATCTTCCCCGTTATCTTCCACTATATTCTGGAACCTTAAATAAAAAGAGGCTTTTTTCATTTCAAGGAAGACAATTGTTTCTTCTAATTCCTTATTGGCCAATGCACATTTCTGTTCTATTGTTTCCATTTTTTTCTCTGTTTGTTCCATCTTCATCTCTACCTTTTGTATTTTCTGTTCATTCTTAGTGATGGCTTGCTGAATATTTCCTATTTTATCGTCCATTCTTCTAATATCTCCTTTCATTTTTCCCATCTCATTCTTGATCTCTTCATGGTTTCTTTTTGTCTCTTCATGGTTCTTTGCTATTGATTCCTGCGTCTTTATCATTGTTTCCTGTATCATCAATAATGTTGCTTGCATGCTCTGTATGTTCAATGATGCGCTTGACTTCTCCGGCCCAAGCATGCTCTCTGTTGACTGTTGATTAGAAGGTGATGATGTTGTAGATGCAGGTGTGAAGTTTCCGATAGATGCCCTAATTAATTCTGGAGCTGTGAGCCAAAGTCTAAAAGAAATACAAAGATTTATTAAAAGCGAGCAGGACTTGAAGTCGCTTTCTTACTTATCTTCATGATTGTTGTTCACGGTTTTGAAAATATTTTTCCAAAAGAGCATGTATTGGTTTGTACATTTAAGTTTACTTTTTAGGCCCCCCTCTCTTCACTATTATGCTTCTCCCTTTTTCAAATTCCAATTAAAATTATTGAGCAATAATACTATAAAAATACTATGATAATAACACCTTCAATATACCTTCAATATACGTGTGTGTGTGTGTGTGTGTGTGTAATATATATATACATACTATTTTTCTAACACCCCATATTTAAATGACTAATAAGAGCTAATTTTTATTTGAGTAAAAGTAGTTCATTTACTTAGAATATAAAGAATTTAAGTGTATTTTATAAATATCATTGTATTGAAATAACATATGACATGACTGCAACAATGCTGTGTTAGCCAATCAGGAGGACTGTTTATATGATCATAACTAGACTGGCTGTATCTGGCTAGATTTGTTAAACACTGAACTAGCTTCATAGTAATACTTTTTTTATAAGATAGTATATATTTTTAGTTTCTACAAATGTTACTTACTTATGCTACTTTTAATTTTACTATCACTGCTGTACTTTTGATTCTACTTTATCATATCTTCTGTTTGTTATATCAATATATAAAAAAGCA
>QLTV01001459.1:32541-49669 GCA_003457575.1 Thermophis baileyi
GTTCTTATACATTAACACAGGTTTGTATTAATATATAAATCTATAAATTTGATACATAATAAGGTAATATAAATAATAATTTAAGCGTACTATCTTTATATTTTAAGACTTTAGAAAACATTTATGCAGATAAACACATATGTAAATAATATATTAATATAAACATTTTATACTATTAATTCACTTATTTCAGTTATTTCCAATCCTTACAAAAATCTACAAATTGGATTAATACATATATATGGCGCTATGATCAAGCTTTGTGATTCCAAATTCAATATTCAAAGTTCACTAATCAATGTGATATTTTTTTTCAGTACTTGAACAAATTAGTCTTCATTAATAGTACAGTGTAATAGTACATTCAGTATCTAACACCTGATTTCTTCACGGAGATTTCTTTCCTCCTCTTATACTCCTTTCAACAAGTCTCCTTATATCTTTCCAGTTTTTGTTGATATTACAAGTGTTGCATCTGTTCCTTTATACAATTTGTTCAGTTATTTTAGTTCGTTTTTTAGTTCGTCTGGCCTCCAGATGGCACTCTTGTTCTCCTTCCTCTTGCTGCTTCCCCCCCCCACTGTCGTTTTAAAGTTCAAAAAGTTCAAAAAGTTTATATATTTATAAAATTCTTATAATCCTCAATCCGGTACAGTCTCACTTCCTATCCTTTGCAAAGTGTATTATATAAATCCAAAATCCAAGATTTCTCTTCTTTACCTCGTCTGTCTCCTCCTTTCTGCACTGTCACTGGCTATCGGCTGTAATCAGTCGCTCTGATCTTTCAATCGCTGTAGACTTTGGAGCGGTAAACCTGCCCAGCTTTTGGAGTCTCGATTCTGCAGCTACTCCATTAGACACTAATCTTTACCACACTTTAGTACGTGGTAATACAATGTTGTCGTATTGTTTTTCAATATTCTCTTCCTACTTTGCAGCTGTCACGGTTCCGAATTGGCCATTATTTATTTATTTATTTATTTATTTTATAAAATTTATATGCCGTCCAACTCCCGAAGGACTCTGGGCGGCTTACATCATAAAAAATAAAACATATAAAAACAATTTAAAATTATTAAATTGGTCTCCAGAGGGTTCTCCAGTCCGATCGGGAGATCGCCTTTCTCTCCAACATCCTCCGAGCTTCCCCTCTAACCTGTCGCTCCCTCCGGGATTGACTGCCCTTTTTTAGGGCCTCCTGACAGAAAAATTTGAGCAACAAGAACGGAACCCCATTCCCTTTCTTCTCTCCACCTGTGATGTCACTGCCGGAAGTCCTGCATGATGGAATTTTGAGTGGAACAGCAATTGCACATGGGCAGTCCCATTCTTTTTGTAGAAGACACTTTAATCCAGTGACATTTGATTTAAAAAATATTTTTTTAAAAAAGTAAAAAAAATGTTTTGTCTGCCATTATTAAACAGTGTTAAGTGTTGGCATACTCTCACATTCATAACGGAATTTATATTGCTTCCATTTATGTCAGTTTCATCTTGAGGCAATAGGTCCTTAACCATAACAAGCTGGATTCCATTTGCAATAAAAAATTAATATCAGTTTGGCATCTGATAATCTACTAATACCACCTAATAGTGACAAAGGTGTAACTTCTCTGTCCCCCATATCTCAACTATTTTTTTTTGCTTTCTGAAGCAAAAAAACAAAAACAAAACAGCTTTACTGTGTCTTTGTTAAGCCAGTGATAAATGTGACAATCCCAACGTTGTCATGGAGGCCAAGAAAGCCTGAGCCAGCCTGCTACTGCAGCATTGACATGGATGTTGAATGCATCTCTCTGGCTCTGAGTGTAAAAGAGCACATAAAACTCAGTCAGGGAGACTGCTTGGCATGAGAGTGGGTAATATCATCAGTATTCTCCATCTTGTTTCATTGCCCCAATGCCAAGTAAAGACTTTCATAATGTATCCCAGTTGCATTATCTAATTCTCAAATGATCATAAATAAATAGCCTGATACCAGATCAGTTAATTACCAAAACAAGATACTCTTCCTCATCTATTATATTATATCATGCAGATGGGACAAAGAGTATCAAGAATTTGAACCTTGATTTCATTATAAGTAGAAATTGCATTTGATAAACAATAATTACTATTTCCTAATAACTTCATTAACTTTTCTATATTAAATCTGCTTATCAGTCAAAAGTTCAGGTAACCTCAAGTGCCTGTTTATCTGTTTCTTGTGTCTTATTTGACATGAAACACACAGTAGAGATTCCTTTCTCCTTGACCCTCCAGCTTGAGTTATTACTGCACTGAGAAATGACTAAACCCATCAAATAATTTAGCACAAGATAGTAGTACTAAATATTAATTACAAGAGCACCTGTTACAACCATTGTAACAGATATCTACAGAAAAAGGAAATGGTGAGAATAACTAATAACTTGAAATTATCATCATTCTCTAATTTTATTATACATTCCCTAACTAGTCCTTATCTTGTTTGTTATTATTAAAAAAAGTCCCTGCCTAGACCATTGGGTGTTCATACCTTATATTTCTATGGCTAATAGTGGATCATAAAAGCCCTAAAGAGATGAAAAGAAGGCAACTTAAGGCTGCCATGTATTCCATATATCTGTTCTGGTCCGCCAGTGGCCTGCGGATCTGGCAGCAGAGTCGGACAGCGAGGAGGCTGGGGAGGAACATGGGCCAGTCCTGGAGTCTGCAGAAGGCTCTGTGTCGGAGGCAGAGATGGGGCCCGGGCCATCTGGGAGGTCTGTGCTGACTCCGGAGCCTCCAGAGGCTGACATCAGCGAGGCAGAGGAACAGGGGGAGCCTGTTCCCAATGTGTGCATGCTCAGAGCTGCCAGAAGGCAAGAACAGTTAAGGAAGAAAAGGACTACTAGGGAGTAAGGCTTGGAGATGATTGGCCCCTCCCATAGGACATAAAAGTGGAGCAAATGGGTGTGAGCTTTGCAGGAAGCAACTTCGTTCAATTCTGGTCGGTGTAACTCAGCGGCTCCATTCTGACTCTGTGTTCTGTTTGGCCTTGCAAAGCTACTTGCCAATTAGGTCTTTGGCAGCGTGTCAAGAGAGATAATGGTGGGTGCTTATCAGCCTTCTTCTAAAAGACTGTGGCAGACTTCTGTCGGACTAATTTTGTTTGGGACTTATTACGGCTGTGAATGAAAATAATTCACAGCCGTTGAAATAAAAAGAGGTTTTTTGGGACTACGTTTGTGATTTGTGATTTATCAGGAAGCCTAGGTCAGAACAATATCTGAGGTTTTTGCAACCAGCCTTCATAGCATGGATATCCACATGATGACTCAAGAGAGAGGGAAAGTGTTATCATATGCATCTCAAAATCATGATGTGACTAACATCAAACTGCATAATTTATGAAATAACATCAGGACACACAAACATCCTTGTATGGAGATTTTCAATCAACCAGGTCATGGTTGTCCCAAAGCTGCTTTTCAAAAAGCAACTGGACTTTCTTGGTTTTTTTTCCTTGAAAGCATTTTGCTTCTTATCCAAAAAGTTTATCATCCAAGAACTGTTTGTTCATCCAGAAGAAACTTCCTGGCAAAATGTTTTTAAGAAAAAAGCAAGAAAGTCCAGTTGCCTTTTGAAAGGATATTTGGGACAAACATCCTTGTGGTTTCCACTTATACCTATGCTTGTCGGATGTGCTTTCAATGTTTAAATAATCTGTAGATATAACATTTGTTTTAGCATTGCAAAAGCTTCATTTGAAATGAATTATTTCAAAGAATCAAGAATTCTGTTTCTAACTGTGTGCCAAGCACTCTCTTTAGATGAGTGCATTTAAACTGGTCTTAATTTTTCCCCATTATCACAAAAACATGAGGGATGAAGGAGAGTGGAGTGCCTGTTCTGTTTCTCCTTAATTCTGAATTAAGGATGCCTGAAGATAACTCCTCATTGCATATTTGTGATTTGAAGCTTTTGACCAGTGTTTCTCAACCTTAGCGACTTTAAGATGGGTGGACTTCAACTCTAATTCCCCATAGTGGCTTGGGAATTCTGGGGGTTGAAGTCCACTCATCTTAAAGCTAAGGTTGAGAAAAACTGCTTCAGAAAATCTGTATTCTGGACCTTGAATGGTAAAAGGAAGGTGGTTTCAATAGATGTCAATCAAATGTGTCCTTGATGAAAAATATTTGTTTTAAATCTATTTCAGAAGCATCAGAATTTCCACCCAATGAATATGCTCCATTAGTATTATTTGCCTCAGCCTGAAAGAGGCCACATATTGAGCAGTAATTTGAAAACATGTATTTACCATAGAGCCCTGACAGTAGCCCTTTTCATGCTGTAGCGAAAGCATTAAATATTTATGGGGACATTTTATTTTGTAAACAAAGTAAAAGAATTAGGAGAACATGAAAGTGTGTGATCAATTTTAATAGCTGGGTTTTAGTTTCCTTGTTTTATGATGTGGTTTCTTAGTAATGTCTGTGTGTATGTGTGTATTTCTGCACATGCATATGTATGGGTGATTCAAGACAATATATTAAATAATAGATAACATCTTGAAAACATTTCCAGATAGATTCCTCTTCTTTGCTGGTTCTGCACTGAAATAATAAATAAAATTAATGTGTGGTATTCTTAAGTACATACTGGGGAGACTATTCCTGTGATAATAGAGATAACAAATGCCACTAAGCAAATGTATGTTTCCTAAGGGAATACACAAATATCCTTATGCAAGAAGAACAGCAGAATTCAGACTGCTTTCTTGTTGATGCCACAAATATGAAGAGCCAGAATTTTCAGTCATTCAGATTACTGAAATGATCTGCCTCAATGGTCAATCTTCTGGGGCCAAGGACCCTTATTAGTCCATAATTGTGGGAGCCACCAAAGCAAGCCTTTCAACACTATTCAAAAACCTGAACCTTTATGAAAGAAATCTGCAACTCACCTCTTTTCTATGTTAACCCACTTTCCCAATGGTTGATGCTGTTGAAAGAAAAGGCACAGGTTTTTAGTGAATATACAGTATTGTACTATGACACGATTTGGTTTAAATACAACTTTTGAACAGCTATAATGGCTGTATCCTGGTATAATCTTGGGCTATAAACTAGTTTACAAACCACTGGCTGACTTCATATATTATGCTATGCTAAAACTAAATAAAGTATCTTTTGATTACTTTTGCAGATAAGAGCTACCTTCTCTTTGCTCATTTGAACATACTAAGCTATCAATATGATACCCATTAGTATGTTACAGGACAAGTAAAAAAAATGAAAGTTGCATATTTTTTTACTTGTCCTATAACTTTCTTTGTTCTTGGAAAAATCATATTTTTAATTCCTTCTAATTCAGATATATTAACACTATACAGTAAGAACAGTGCAAACAGTAAACAAATAATTTTTATACCATTATAATGTCTCCTTTTTGTTTCTTACCAAAGTAGGGTTTTGGAGAACTGCACATAATTCAAAATTGATTGTTGGGTACAAGACCTGCAACAAATAAATAAATATTGGTACAGTTTGAGGTCAAGATGAAAAGGTTTCAAACTGGTCTAACTTGGTACCTTGGTATAGTTAAAATTGAGAACAGAATTCAAACTAATGTTGAATTTATGTTGACCTGCATTTAAAGCTACATTTATTACATAAACACTTGGTTTTGGCATTTTGTTTTCTTTCTTAAACAGTCCATTGTTAAAATGAAAAAGGGGAAAAAATCCTTAATGAGCAGGGGGGGAAACAAACCTGGAAAACAGTTTACATTCTCCAAATGTTCTATTGATTTCAATCAGTGTCAGATTGTAGCCCAAAATTGAACTTCAAAGTATTTTGTCTTATTTTGACAAGGTCAGCAAAGACGATCAGTGCACACTCTGTTATCACAAAAAGGTGCTAGTCTTTTCTAATCTAGTTAAAGCTGTCAGTATTCATGACATAATGCACATTATATAAACTAGGTTATCAACATGGCTCAGAGATACCCTTGGATATTTTTATGTTCTGCATCAACCTGATAATGGTCTCCTATGGCACATTCTCTGGATTTTATACTCATATATCATTAAGAGTCCAATGTTAGCATTGTGTTCATAGATTTCTAATTTGATACTTAGCATTAGTGGAAGCAACCTCCATGATTTACACTCGGAAAATATTCTCAAAGTTAATCTCAAAGAGAAAATTAGTATTTAATGATGCATCTTGACTCCTCCAATTAAATTCACTTCCTCTGATAGCCTTAAGCATTTTTCAAGGCCTAGCCAGAGGAAAAACGACATGTAATGCACTCACATTTGTGAACATGATCTCATACTGAATTCTAAAATGTTAGACCCTTAGTGGCAATCTATTTAGTATGAATGCAGTCACCTAAGGACATTTGGCAAATATGTGAAATGTTTTAATGTGAATGCAGAAGCAGACAAACTAAGAAATAAAGGCCATACAACGTTATCACTAAAAAAAAAAAAAAATAGGGGGAAAAATGAAGGATGTTATGACAAATATGCTTCTATAATAACAGGAGAAATCAAGCAAACACAGTTATTTTTGTCATTAAAAATGCAATTGTATCTGTTTATTCAAAAGTAATTTGAATTCATCGAGACTCTCATCAAGTAGTAGTTCAACTTATGCCCCCTAAATATTTTCAGTACATTTCTTATCCAGAGGGCACTATATTGAAAAATTTAATAGATACAAATGTTGCTTAAACTCTTCCTAGGATTTGTTGGCAATTTTGAAGTAGGCTAGGGAGATCCTTGCCTGCGTATATGGGTTATCTCTCATGAATGAAGTGAATCTATGTGTCCTAGAATAATAAGGCTAGAGAGAAGTTCCCTGAAGATGGGCTCCAGCACGAGTCCAAAAGCTTGGAAGACAAAACCTCTGGTCCCGGGGAATGACCCAGATTGGATCCTGGGTTATCTCTGTTGTTAAGTAAAATTGCCCTTTTAGTAGTGACAGCAGCACTTGGGAAATTCATTACTAAGGAAGTGGAACATTGAGGAAATCAGGTAAATATCCCTGATTAATGATGTGGTATTATCAGCAATTTGTCTAGACAAGTAGCACACTCAGAAATACTAGCTCTACTTTTTTGTAAATTACAATTTACAGAATCTTGAAATCTCCCGCCTTCACCTTTACAAATCCAGAAGCTAGGGAGGATCTCTTCTGAGATGTTTGCCACATGCTTCTGTCAGCTAAGCTTCTGCTTATCTGGTTGTGGTTCTTCTGCCTGTCTCCCAATGTCATTCCCACATCCCAAATGCATCTATTGCAATTTCCTTATTAGTGGAGCCCTAAGGCTGTATTGTAAATTAGTGAGAAAAACTTCAATTTTGTGGTTCAGACAGGATTGCAGGAGATTTTGTTTGGGGGCAGGAAAGGTTAACTGGATCTGATAGGATTAGACAAAAAGAAATACTTCTACTTGTTCCCCACCACATATCTCTTCTTTTCTCACATATCATATCTCTAGCTACATAGAAAGGAAGTGTAATGCAATACCACAACTATGAGAGTTTGTGCATTTTTATTTTGAATTTTTGCCATATGTTTAACTTTACATGAGGATTTGTGATGACCAACAGTTTTAAACTTATATTACTTTGTTTCATGAGACTTTGTTAAATTTATTCCATTTTAATTTAAAACCACCTGATATTGTTTGTGCTGAGATCATGTTCTCATATCACACTCTCTATCTTGGACCAGTCTGATTCTTTTCTGAAACAACCTGAAGTTGGTTTAATGTGATTTGGCTGGAATGTGATGAATGTGAACATTCTATATCACTTGGATAAGAAATCTTCCGAAATCTTGTAACTTCAAACTGACTGACTACAGAACTGTCCTTCCCTCTCTAGGACATATCTCTGTGCCTCTACAGCTACTTTAATTGCCAGATTCCTTACTTATGTTGCTCATCCTTCCTTTATACAGTAATGAGATATCAAGAGCTCATGGTAGATCAAAAGACAGTCTTCTATAAGCTTGCTATTCCCATCAAAAGCTCCATGCAGTCTTAATTCAAAGCCCATCATCATCTCTCACCATGCCGATCTAAGCCTTCCTTACTATTCCCACTACATTATCTTCTAGTCTGCCTGGCTGATGCTCTCCCTCTGTCTCCCATTGACAAGCGATCAGATCAAACATAGATCCTTCTCACACCTGCTGCCTTTGTCCTTTCTACTGTGCTTGGTGGAGAGCACAGCAATTACCATCCTTGTATGTTGTCCTTGTTCTGAAGGCATGGTAACAGGAATAGTGTGAAAGCATCAAACTGACAGTCTCTTCCATTATGACTACAAAAGTGATCCTGGAATGATCCCTATTATCTGAGGGAATAACCTTTCTGGATACTGCAATAATCCTAAAAGCTGGTGATTGGTATTGTGCTAATAAAAATTACATAATTTTATTTAATAAAAAAATCTTCCTATTTGCATGTTTGTTTATTAAATGTTTCTTCACTGGAACAGGTAGCCAGATGGGCACAAAAAAAGGATTTAATGGCACATTTATGCCAACAAATACCATATTGCCTACTCTAGCACTGTGCAACACTTTTAGATCTTATTCAAATTTTCTATTCAGAATAATAATAATTAAAAAAAACCACTGAATATTTTTATATGGAGGACATTAAGCCAATAAGAGCAGGTGGGGTGTTTTTTTTTGCAAGAAACAAAGAAAAGTAAAAAAGAAAAAGAAAAGGTATAATGGTGGAAATCCATCTGCTTTCCAGACAGTTTGTACTTACCCTGTGATGCTCTTGACAGAGTCTAGAGGGAGTCTGTAATAAACAACAATTCTGACAGGCTTCAGGGAATTGAGTTGTTACCATGAACAGCACCAGAACTAGCTATGCTCACTTTATATATCAATAACTGCAGAGCAGCTTGATGACAATAGATAACTGGAATTAATCCAGAGTGTGGGTGGGAAGCAGAGATAAAGAGAGAAAGAAAATTGTTAATGTAAAATGACAGAAATAAAGTCCAAAACAGCCTGGTTAGATTAGAAGCAGACCCAGATAACAGCATGGCAATTGAAATGAGAGCTGCAAGGTATATCAAACTCTGAAGAAAATGAGAATTCATTGCAAAAACCTATGGAAACTTGAAAAACCTCAATTTGGGGGTGGCTCTTCATCAGAAAATTACACATAATGAAGGAAGAAAATTATGGTGAATGACACACCTTGAAAATCTTTATTTTGAACTTTATAAGGGGAAAATGATTTAGTTTTGAATATCTTGAGCTATGAAAACAGGGAATTTCCTCAAAATATACATCTATTTGGATCAATGGCTTAGTCTTGTAACCTTAAACCAAGGTTCTTAGATTTAGATAACTTCTAAGATTGGGATCAAACAGTTTCAAATGGAAAAATGGTTCTGTGCAAGCAATTTATGAATATTTTGTGAATCAGATTCACATTTCTCCAAATTCATTATAACATTATAAAAACTATAATATAATTACTTCAGTTGTACTTTAGCCCTTTTCAAACAAATTACCAAATTAAATAAATTGTGGTAGTATGTAGTTTGGACTCTCAAAGGGGAAGGGATCCTTTCCTGAGGGCAAAGAGGCAGCAGAGCTTGGAAATTTTGATAATCAGGAAAAGGGTTAAAATGGCTCCTCCCTAGCTATTCACAGAGTATATATGTAGTTATGTAAATAGTGGCTTTAGTCTTGCAAGATTATGTCTATACTGTAGATAAAGAACAATAAAGAACCTACTCCTAATTAACTCCATATTAGGGTTAGGGTTCTTGGGGTATGACAAATGAATCATAAAGCTAACTGAAATTAATATACAGAACTATGTTTAAATTTATATTCTTTTTGTCATAAGCTAGTTATAATTTCGGAAGAAGCATAAACTCAAAACCCCACAGCCTTGTGTTTGTGTGCTCATGGAAGTAGTACCAGTGGTGGGTTGCTGCTGGTTTGGACCAGTACCGGTGGCGGAAATTAGCCCCCGCTCGCCGAACCGGCAGTGATGGCCGGCTGGCCACGCCCCTGAACCGGTTCTCCGGTTGTCGCTCCTTGAAAGCGGCTTGCAAAGAACCCTCTGCGCATGCACAGAGGCTTCTGCGCATGCACAGAGGGTCATTTGCGCGATGTGATGGGGGCGTGTGCACAAGCAAAGAGAGCATGCGCACGCAAAATGTGCACTTCCAACGTGATGCAAACCGGTAGGGAAGGTAAGTAGAACCCACCCCTGAGTAGTACACACACGACTACTTTACTAAGAAGTAAACTAATGAAGGACTGAAGATGGGATACTTGGGATAAAGAGGAGTAAACCAAAACTGGCAATAGATTGGGGTGTGTGTGTGTTTATATTTCTGATAATGCTGCACTTGCCAGTAATTTGTTATGCAGCAATTAGAGAGGGCATTCTTGATACAATCAGTCGTGTTGTGGAATATTCTTCCCATTTAGTGCAACTAGCACCAAATATTAGATGCTGTAAGATGCATCTGTTTGCCCAGAATTTTGGTTACTGAGATTGGTATGCATTTATGTCTAAATAATACAATTATCTTAACTTCCTGGAGTTTCATAGAATTATTATTTGGCAAATATAATGTTTAAACCTAATCTGTTTTTATCAAAATGTTTCAATGCTTAGCTGAATTTTTATCCTCACTTTTATATTCATAAAAATGATGAAATATAAATTTTAGAAATAAAAAATAAAGTTTTTGAAAAATCAGGAAATAAAGATGAAGACAGTTCACAGGATAACTAGTAATCTTCTATATATCAATGAGCCATAGAGGTCCACAAAGTCTGGACTTCACCCAATATTTTGCTCTTGTCTTTATGTATTTTACATGAGATAGTGATATGAAAACATACGAGAACTACTAGCATATTCAGGAGAATAAGATGATATTAAGATCTAGGAAAGAAAAAAGCTCATGCCTGCGTGAGGTTATTTCAGGTTCAATTTTCAGTATCTCAAGCAAAGCTTCTCAACCTTTGGGCTAACATCAAGAGTAGTGAAATAAAGTTGCAAATATCTCTGCTGAAATTTTGCAGAACTACTGAAAATGAGTCTTGACAATATGAGCTAGAACAACAAGTTATTTGACTCAGGTAGTTTTCAGTGGTATCAGTGGCTATTCTCCAAAGCACCTGAAGGCTGAACAAGAAGCAATGGATGGAGAATAATCAAGCAGAGAACCAACCTAGAACTAAGGAGAAATTTCCTGACAATAAGAACAATTAATCAGTGGAACGACTTGCCTCCAGAAGTTGTAGGTTTTTAGGAAGAGATTTGACAACCATTTGTCTGAAATGGTATTGGGTTTCGACGTTACTGAGAAGAGGTTTGACTAGTAAGGGGTTGTACTAGAAAACCTCCACATCCCTTCTGACTGTGTTATTCTGTTATTCGGGGGCAAATGAGGAAATATTTGCAAGATAGCAGGCACTCTGTTACTGTATAAGACCCATTGTGCACATAGGTACAAAGGATGGGTCTTGGAACATGACACTGCACCTGCCATCCAGCAGGTTTTGACCCCTGCCTCTGACAGCAGCTTTCTATAATTATCTGTGCTCAAAAGCACCTTGTCTTCAAAAATAAGCTTAAATAGAAACCCCTCATAGACTTTTTTGTGTAAAAATAAATAAATATGAACATGATATACAGTTTTGATTATAGAAAGAAGAGTGTTATGTTATACAGTAACTATAGAGTAAGAGGTAAATTTATAATTGTACCTATAAATGTTATAATGAGATTGGAAGCTACCTCTTTGTATTTCCCCCCCTTTCTTTTCTAATTTTCTTTTTTTTTTTGCATTATTAACTTTCATTTCTTTTTCTTACTTTTTCTTAGTTTTGTATTAGTTTTTATCTTCCTTTTTAAAACAATATTTAATAAATATATTTAAAAAGCTGATATAAACATAGACATTAAGCCAAATTTGCCCTTTTTTATTTTCTTATATTACATAACAAAAAGTAATGACAGTCAGATGTTCAGCAATCCAAAATGAAGGAAGATTACTTATGAACATTGGTGGGTGCTTAGGGAGCTTGTTCTAGATAACTAGAACATGATGAGCATGCTATAATGTCTAAGGAAGACAAGACTGTGTGTTATTTCCAAGTGTTTGGACGGATATGTTTCCTCTTTGTGTGTGCATATATATTTTATCATCTATTACAGCTGGGCCATTTTGAAAATGATTTGGAGAAATACTGATCTTTCCCATAGTCACTGTCTACTTGTTTTTAAACAAGTAGACCAGAGGTGGGTTCCTCCCGGTTCGGACCAGATCGCACGAACCGGTAGTGACCCGCTGGTGACGTCACAGTGATGTCACAGATCCGGTTCAGTCAGTGCTGGTCCGTGGGTGCCCCCATATATTTTTTATTTTTATTTTATTTTTTATTTATTTTTTATTTATTTTCCAGGGTTTTTTCTTCTGCGCATGCACAAAAGCCAAGTTTCTGGCACTGCGCATGTGTCGCCGTCTTGTTTTTGGCTTTTTTTGGGGGGGGGAATTTTTTTGATTTTTTGGCACTGCACATGCCCTGCGTGAACATACAGCCACCATGCCCGACTCTCACCTGCCCTGTCCCTCATACCCGGGGGCAGCAGGGACAAGCCATGGGCTGAGATGCAGGGGAGCAGCTCCAGATGAGCCCGCATCTCCTGAAGCCGCCACCGTTGGAGCCATGACAGGCGAGAGCCGGGCATGACTGCTGTATGTTCAGGCAGGGCGAAGGGGGGGAATGGCTCATCTGGAGCAGGTCCCTCGTACCCGGGGGCAGCAGGGACAAGCCGCGGGCTCAGCTCCAGACGAGCCTGCGTCTCTCAAAGCCGCCGCCATTGGAGCCGCGACAGGTGAGAGGCGAGCGCAGCAGCTGTATGTTCAGGCAGGGCGAGGGGGGGAAATGGCCAACAAAGAAGTGCAGATGTTCCAGCCCATCTGCCCCACGAGCGAAGCGGGCAGCATGAAGGAGACCGCTCGGCAGCAGCAGGTTGCATGGAGGGGTGCCAGGAGCGGGGGACCCCCTGCCCTCCCCTCACAGGGCAGTGGAAGCCAGAACGCCACCACAATCTGAGCTCCCTTTGGAGTGGGTTGCAAACAAGGTGGAAAGCGACTCCCAAAGAGATTGAAACAGGTGTGGCACAAAGCTGCCGCTTCTTTGCAACAGCCGAGGACAGAAGGGGTGCCTCTTCCGTCCTCAGCTGTTGGAATAAGCGGCAGCTTTGGCTGCTGCCGTGTCCGCTTCATTCTCTGGTCCCTCTCCTTCCCTCGCTCGGCTGCTACTGCCAGGGTGCTGCCAGGACAAGCGCGGTGTGTGTGTGTGTAGGGGGGGCATGGACCATTTGGTGGTGAGCAGCTGGAAGCAGCTGCGGCAGTGGAGAAAGTGAGGCTTCTTTGCCAGCCTCCCAGCTGGAAAAACAGAAATTTTTGCCGTGGCTAGGTGGGGGGGGGGGGACATGGGCCTGAGGCAGGGAGCGGCTTGCCCGGGCAGCTGCTGCAACAGCCGTGGGAGGAGCAACCCTTCTCACCTCTGACAGGCCTTCCCCTCTGTTGCAGCTGAGGTAGAAGCAGCCATAGTGGCGGGGAAAGCGAGGCTTCTTTGCTAGCCTCCCAGCTGGCAAAAATTTTCGCCAGTTCTGTGGGCGTGGCTAAGGGGGGCATGTGACTGAGTGGACGTGGGCGTGAGTGACATCAAGTTGGCCATGCCCACTCAGTCACATGCCCCACAGCTAGCCACGCCCACAGAACCGGTAGTAAAAAAATTTAGAACCCACCCTTGAAGTAGACAGTAAGAAACCCAAGTTTTTACAAGCTTCTATTAAGTCCCTTAAAAAGAAAAGACTTCCACTGGCAATCTAGCTTATATTTGAAGAGATACTGAAGTTAGAGACTGTGTTAATTTTGTATGTATGTATGTATGTATGTATGTATGTATGTATGTATGTACGTATGTATTTATTTATTTAGCCATGTTTATGGTTACTATACTACCATTAAAGAGCGGTGCGTTGGCTCAATGGTTAAGACGCTGGGCTTGTCAGCTGTCTATCTATCTATCTATCTATCTATCATCTATCTATCTATATTTTTAGCACAACTAAAAATAAGAATTTCATATGCTTAATCCTGAACATTCCTGTCATACCCAACTGTAGTCATGAAATACACAATGTTAAGTTCAACTGCCATCAGGTTCCATCTATGAGAATTTCATTTTTTTTAGTTCAATGGAAAATTAGGTCTTAGAGACAGAATAGAACACTTTTAAAGGATTTTCTGATAGTGCATGAATTATATATTGCTTCCCGTGTATTTAATTATTACAGTCTATTTCTTTCTCATGTTCTATCAAGATAACAAAATATTGTATGAAAACCAGACCTCCATTTTTTTAATATAAATGAATGATCATTGGTTTTAGGTTTCTTATAAACTTAGTTTTAACCACTAATATTCACCATCTAGAAACATACCATTCACATTAAGATGTATATTCCACTATTATTGTTTTTCCATAGTTCGTCATTCCTTTGTATAAATGGGGGATGTGCTCTGCATGTTGATCTCATCTATCTTTCTATGAAGGACATTTTAATCTAGTTTTCATCCTAGCCTAGTTTATCAGGCTGGATACAAGAGACATGAAGGCCAGAATGTGATACAATCAAATAATTAAACACATAATAAAACAAATGAAAGCAGAACAACAGCATAACATATTAAATGAAACTAAAATCATCTTTAAAATTATGTTTTAATCTGGCATCAAAATTATGGTAGTAATGACATTTTTTAAGCTGGGAATCTTCATTAAGATGTTTGTAATGTTGACCTTGTATTCAGCAAGCTTTTCCTGACAAAGGAACCCAGAGAAAAACAGTTATATCTTTGGGTATTTGAGCTTCAAGATATTTAGGATGTAAAAATAAGAATATAGAATATTAGCGTGGACATGAAAGCAACTAGGCAGCCAACATAAGTATTTAAATGTCAAGTTAATTATTTTGGACTATGATTAGCAATCAATTAAAGCTAACCATTTATATATAAAAAATAAAGCTTTCAATGGCAGTTGCAGATACAAGACTGTGCAGTGCAAAGATAGCAAGCTTTGTTCACTAATAATTCCTGCCCAGAAAGATTTGTAGCCAGAAAATCAATGGAAGGTTTGTAAAGACACTTGATGTCACTGAGGATCTCTTACATCCTCAACCAGCCATGCTGAATCAATCCAGAGTTCCTAAACGTCTGTTATTTTAACAGGTATACACTTGTATTTAAAAGCGGATATAAATATCACTGGGTACAGATGTATAAAGTCATAGGTAATTGTTTTTGAAGGGTACTCTAACTAGTTATGTTCATCTGCTTCAAAACAGAATGAAACTTTCTGAAATAGGATCCACAGTGGCAGGAAACTATTTGATTAGATAATATGTTCAGTGTGTAAAATGCTTCATCATCCATCACTATTTATATCCATTCATCAGTTCCAATGTAGTAGGCATGCTAGTATAACAAAGACAAAGGATTTATGATGCATCTATAAAGGGAGAGACAGACTTGATTATCAATGCTGTAGCTATGTCTCTATGAAACAAAGCAAATAAAGTGCACTTAAAATTGAACTAAGACATAGCAAGATGTCATGTTGATTACCAGTGGAAGTAAACATTCAATACAGCTCTGCCTGCCATAGTATTCTTTCCAAAAGTGTTTCTTTATGCACAGCTTCGTGACATCAGATGGCCTTTACTTTTCATAGAGCACATTTATTTATTCTGGCCATGATACTAATGGATATTTTGCTCATGCTCAATAATAACTAATGTGGCAGTTTGCCAGATAAAATTATAAGCCTAAGTATTCCATACAAGTATAGTATATTGATAAGCTTGTTGGACTCAGACCAGGCATATCCAGTTACAAGAGCCGACTCAGTCAAAGATACTGTGTGACTTCAATCCAGTTATTATCTTTCTGTCCAGCCTAGTTCACAGTAATGTGAGAATAAAAAATGAGGGGTAGCTGGGCCTTCCGCCCATTTGCACCACCATTTAATAGGAAGGGTAGGATATAAATACAATAAATTAATATCTATCACTTCTCAGCAGTATGATTGGTGAGTTAATGTTCAAACTTGGCAACTTTAAGCATGCTGGTTGGAAAATTCTGGAAGTTGAAACCCACTCATCTTAAAATGACCAAGTTTGAAAAAGACTGGTCTGCACAGAGATATATAACATCCCTTCAATGGGTCTGGTAAACAGAGAGTGGTTTGTTCTCACACAAAAGTGCTCTGAAAAAAGCGCAGCTGAATTGTGATTAGTGGAAGGAAGCCAGGTATGAAAAAGGCCATTGTAAAAAGAAAAGTAGTTAAACAGTTTTGATGTCAAAGTTGGCAGGTGAATAGAAATATTTTTTCCTGGTATGTATTTATCTTCAGTTAATTTCATAGGCTTATGAATTTGTGATTTGTAGTAACAACCAAAACAAGACTTCTATTTGATATTTGTACTTCAGGCTCTGTTACTTCGCTTATTAATTCAGTGTTTTCATTAAAATTAATACCTAACTAAAATTTAACAAGAGTTTTGTTAAGCATGCCTCCATCTTTGTGGCACCGTGGTGCCTCCATTAACTCGGATGCTTTATTGCCAATATATAAATCAGATAAAAGACTGCATGCTCAAGTTTTCATTAACCACCCAACCGATACAGCAAAAGCAGGCTGGTTATTTATTTATTTATTTATTTTATAAAATTTATATGCCGCCCAACTCCCGAAGGACTCTGGGCGGCTTACATTATAAAAAAATAAAACATATAAAAGCAATTTAAAAAAAACATCTATATTTAAAATAAAACATTCACACAACCATGCATGGGCCAATCAGGACAACTATTGGCCCCAGGCCTGCCGGAAAAGCCAGGTCTTAACGGCTTTACGGAAGGCCAGTAAGGTGGGGGTAGTACGGATCTCGGGGGGAAGCCGGTTCCACAGAGTCGGAGTGGCTACAGAGAAGGCCCTACCACGCGGTCCCGCCAGCCGGCACTGTCTGGCCGACGGGACCTGAAGAAGGCCAACCCTGTGCGACCTCACTG
>QLTV01001459.1:52320-64065 GCA_003457575.1 Thermophis baileyi
GAAAATTGCATTGTAAATGCAACCCTAGGTGACTTTAAAAAGCAGTTTGCCGGGAAATGTCTGTAAAACGTCTATAGGGAAACTTAGCCCAGGTTTTGTAGGGATGACAATTTCTTGTTGTAAATGCAACCCAAGATGTTTTAAAAGGGTAGTCTAAAGAGAAGGAAATTGTCAGAAAGAAAACACCGCTTTGATATGGGCTGTCGTTAAGACCCATGAATGTAACTTGCCCATAAAGCATCTCACATCCAGCAGGGCCTGCAGAACACTGAGCTGGTGGGACACAAACAAAGTCACCAAGATCCTTGTTAATGTGTTTCTGAGTTCCTTGTTCCTTTCCAAGTAAACAGAAGTTGTTCTAACAATTATCCATTTATCTTCTGCATTTTTCTTGGATGATTAACTTAATACCATAGCAATAACCATATATAAGTCTGTCAGCTTCCTTATTATACCACATCAGCCCCACGCGCACGGGGCTGCCATCATAGAGGGGCTAGGGAGACCGATCGCCAACCTGCCTGTTGGGCCGTTACAGCCCTGGTCGTGCCGATGCCTTGCTGATAGCTCCGAGTAACTCCGCTGCCGCTGTGGGTGTCACCATCTTGAATGATGTCATCGCCGCCTCACAGCTGAGAGGCAGATCCAGAACAAGCGGAGATTTAAAGCAGTTTGCTGAACAAGCGGAGATTTCAGGCGGTTTGCCAAGGATGTTGGCTTGCATGGAATGAAGAGCCTCTGGGCAGACCATAAGATTAATGTTGGCTGGTTGGGGTGGAGGGTGGATTATGGGTGGAGTCGCGGGAGATCAGCGGGATCCTTAAAAGGTGGTTAGGAGCACTGCGCAGTAGCGCTGCCAATACTTCACCGTATTCACTTGGGTGTTTGTTGGTTTGTGCCGAAGCGTAAGATAAAGGCTTCTCTACACTAACCAGCTTAGTTGTTTGGAGTTTTTTTCATGCGCCATTTTGGACGATATGGGAAAAGGAGGAATTTGCGGTTCGGTGGGCCTTGCTTACATGGCAACACCTCTTAGAGGGGGGAGGCTTACCATTCGAGGTTTGGACGGACCATAAAAATCTGGAGGTCCCCCAAACCCCACGTAAGTTGTTGCCCAAGCAGGTCAGATGGGCGTTATATTTTAGATGTTTCAATTTTCTGCTGAAATATATACCCGGCGGAAAGAATTTTTTGGCAGATGCTTTGTCTTGCATGCCACAATATGCCAGTGACAGTGAGGAGGTAGTGCAAGCTATAATTCCAGCGTCTCAAACTGCACAACAGGCAGTGAGCATAGCTAGAACAAAACATCACGCTAATGAAATCACTCAAGAGATTCAAAAGGCCCTTGTAGCGGATGAGTGGTTCCAGGCCAATATGGCTTCCACAGTAGCCTACTACATCCTTTCATAAGGTCTTCACTACATGGCACCCCTCCATCCCTGCCTCCTCCTGTTGACGTGGGTGCAACCCAACATTATGTAGTGGCGGCCGTCCTAGTCTCTTGCTGGCATCCAGGGCGTCTGTAATACGTACCCAGTGCCTGCGGGTGAAGGTATTATGATGGTGTCACGATGTCCATATGGCTGATCATTTTGGCTTTCTTAAAATGTTGCACTTGACTAACCGTCAATTCTGGTGGCCCCGGTTAAAGAAAGACGTCGAAGAGTATGTACGCAGTTGTGCAACATGTGCCACAAATAAGAAGCAGCAAGGTAAACCTCCAGGCCTCCTCCAAACCGTAGCATCTCCTCTTAAACCATGGGAGGAGATAGCTATGGACTTCATTGTCAACCTGCCAACCAGCCAGGGGAAGACAGTGATATGGACGGTCATCAACCTGTTCTCTAAACAGGCCCACTTTGTGGCCTGTGCAGGTTTACCATCAGCCTGAAAATTGGCTAAGCTATTTATCACTCATATTTACAGGTTACATGGTGTACCACGCTGAATAGTATAAGACAGAGGGGTTCAGTTCACCACCAGGTTTTGGAGCCAATTCCTGACGATGATAGGGTCAGGCCAGGGACTCAATTCAGCATACCACCCGGCTACCAACGGAGCAGTAGAAAGAACCAACACCATGGTGGAGCATTACCTCTGGTGCTACATAAAATACCAACAAACGGACTGAGCGGAATTACTCCCCTTTGCGGAGGTTGCATACAATAACTCTGTCCATAGTAGCACCGGATTCACCCCATTCCAGGTAGCCACTGGTACTGAATTTGTTTCCATACCTGAGTGTCAGAAACAGGAACCTGAGGACCTCGGGTTGCAGGGATGGATGTCCCGAATGCAACAGGTATGGGAGAGGGTCAAAGAGGCTTTACAAATGGCAGCATGGAAATATAAGGAATAGGCCAACAAAAAGAGACGACCACAGGCCCCCTTCCATGTTGGCCAAAAAGTATATCTATCTACCAAATATCTTAACCTAAAGGTCCCTGTAAAAAACTCACACCCAAATACAGGGTTATTCAAAAAGAATGAACCGATTTCATGACACATTGCTTCATTTCTCAAGCAATGTCATGTATTGAGTCAGTGACCATTTGAAAGAGGAGTTATCTAAGTTTTGAATGGCTGCCACAAGGGCGATGTAGTCGCATCATTCTTCCGGCAACGTTCAGTTGTTTGTTTACCCTCAGAATTGCGAGTCCTCAGGAAAAGGCGTTCTGCGTTCTCGAGTTTGCGAAAACAAATTCGGTTGTCAAGGTGCAGCATGCTTTTTGAAGGCGATTTGACAAACCTATCTCGATATGCTCCAAAACTGGCTCTTCACTTCACTACAAGCAGATTCGCATGACTTCACTTTTCAACAAGATGGAGCACTGCCCCATTGGCACCTGATAGTTCGATCTTTTTTAAATGAAAAAGTGTCCCAGCAATGGATTGGTCGGAAGGGGGCCCAAGACCTTGCTCTTTGCACTTGGCATGCGAGATCCCCAGACCTAACCATGTGTAATTTTTTTCTTGTGGGGATATGTAAAAGATCGCGTTTATGTTCCACCGCTACCCACTAACCTCGATGACCTTAAACATCGAATAACAACAGCGATCAACTCAATGGATTGTGATATGCTGAATTCCTGGGAGGAATTCTCTTATTGCATTGATGTTGCCCATGCTGCAGGTGGTGGCCACATTGAACACTTGTAAGACAGGAAATAAAAGTTGATTGTGAGTAGAATACTTGTGTCTTGGCTGGAGTTTTGTATTACTTTTCCTTAATAAAATATTGCGTCATGAAATCGGTTCATTCTTTTTGAATAAGCCTGTACATCGGCCCATTCACTATAATCAAGGTCATAAATCCCGTCGCTGTATGGCTACAGCTCCATCTTTGCACCCAGTCTTCCACAGTAGCCTACTTCGTCCTTTCAGAATGTCTTCACTACGTGGCACTCCTCCATTCCTGCCCCCTCCTGTTGATCTGGGTGGAACTCAACATTATGTAGTGGTGGACATCCTAGACTCTCGCTTGCATTGAGGGCGTCTGCAATACCTTATCCTGTGGAAGGGATACCCACTGGCGGAAGCATCCTGTGTACTCTGTCAGGATGTAAATGCCGCACAGTTACTCACCCAATTCCACCGGAGATAGCCAGCCAGACCAGGGGGGGTGGGAATATCAGTGCCATGACCTACCTCACATTGCATTTTTGTCTTTCAGATGCCACCATCATGGTAGGGGGGCCGTATGTCAGCCCCACGTGTGCTGGGCTGCCATCATAGAGGGGCTAGGGAGACCGATTGCCAACCTGCCTGTTGGGCCGTTACAGCCCTGGTCATGCCGACGCCTCGCTGATAGCTCCAAGTAACTCCGCTGCTGCTGTGGGTGTCACCATCTTGAATGATGTCATCACCGCTCACAGCTGAGAGGTGGACCCAGAACAAGCAGAGATTTAAAGCAGTTTGCTGAACAAATGGAGATTTAAGGCAGTTTGCCAAGGACATTGGCTTGCATGGAATGAAGAGCCTCTGGGCAGACCATGGGGTTAATGTTAGCTGGTTGGGGGTGGAGGGTGGATTATGGGTGGAGTTGCAGGAGATCAGCAGGATCCTTAAAAGGTGGTGGGGAGCACTGCACAGTAATGCTGACAATACTTCAGCATATTCACTCGGGTGTTTGTTGGTTTGTGCCGGAGCGTAAGGTAAAGGCTTCTCTACACTAACCAGCTTAGTTGTTTGGAGTTTTTTCATGCGCCATTTCGGAACCTGACATAAATTATCTCTTCTGTATTTCAACACATTTCAGTATGAAAAAAGGGAAGAGCCCTAACTGGGTTTTAAAAAGCTGAGTTAGGGATCTGAAGAGTGTAGCTTGGTATACATAGAGAATTTAGCCTGTTTTTGTTCTACGCTGGTATGGTCCTTTAAATATTAGAATACACTTACAGTTGTGGCAATATCAACACACAAAGAATTAAGTATCATCAATTTTGAAAGAAGTAAAATGTGTCACATTAACAGATTTTTCATTTACAGTCAATATAATAGCAATAGTACTTAGACTTATATAACCACTTCATAGTGCTTTACAGCTCTCTCTAAGTGATTTACAGTTAACATATTGCTCCCAATAATCTGGATCCTCATTTTACTGACCTCGGAAGGATGGAAGGCTGAGTCAACCTTGAGTTGTTCTGAATCGAACTCCTGGAGTGAGCAGTGAGTTAGCCTGCAGTACTGCATTCTAACCACTATGCCACCATGACTCATGTAAAACCAATATGGAAAAATAATTAGGATCAGAACTAAGGTCTGGGAGACAAACTTTAAAGTCTCTGGAAATTTACTTAGTGACTTTGTTCTTGATGCAATGTACCCTAAATAGCAATAGCACTTAGACTTATATACCGCTTCACAGTGCTTTACAGCTCTCTCTAAGTGATTTACAGTCAACATATTGCCCCCAATAATCTGGAACCTCATTTTACCAACCTCGGAAGGATGGAAGGCTGAGTGAACCTTGAGCCAGTGAGACTCGAACTGCCAAACTGCTGGCAGTCAGCGATCAGCAGAAGTATCCTGCAGTACTGTATTCTAACCACTGCACCACCACGGCATAAAGGAAATTCTTGGTAGAAAACAACAAGGGCAAGAGTATGGTATATAACAATTGACATGTAACTAACAAACAAGTCAATATATGATATCTTCCTTATATGTAAAAGACCAGGGCTGTCAAGCTCCCGGCCTGCAAGCCGGATGTATTTGGCCATGCCAACGCCTGGTTTAGTGAAGGGCAAAAACGTCCTGATACGTCATGTGATGGTGCCGTGACGACGTGAGTTTGACACCCCTGTAAAAAACAAAGACTTTATGAGTAAAGCTCAATTCTTGCTGATAATATGGAAATACTCATGTAGTTTTCTTGAAACAATTCAGAAGTATGCTCATGTACGTATCCTTACATATTCTGGGACACGTGCTTTATCTGATAGTTTGCAAATTGTGCCAGAAATAAAACAAATAATTCTGGATATATTTAGATTACAAAATATTTCAATAATTGTCATGTTAGAAACTTACAGCTGGAAATGATATTTTTATTATTTTTAAAGGAATGTGTTTAATGAGTTTCTTTTTGCTTTGAAAATGCTTTGGAAGAATTATTTTGAATCTTGTGCAAGTGTGAGCACAAGACCTGCTTGTAATTTGTTACAGCCAACCTGAAAAAAGCTATCATGAATTTAAGAGTTGCATCAATGTTAAAGAGTGGATTCTTTAAAACTGCAGCATCTTTCAAGGCTCATGTGAAGATGCTTTTATTAATAACAGAAAGATGCTATATTTCTGAGAGATCTGAAGGACTCTTTTTAAGCATGCATTACCATTTGCCTAATTCTAAAGAAGTAGATGGTCTTCAAAAATTATTCCACAAGAACCACCATCCCGTCAAGCAACAGAAGAAAGAAGTTTGGTTTTATTTATTCACCAATTATTTCTAAATAAAACAGCTATCAAAGACCTCGTGGAAGGAGATTTATTTATTTCCTGTACCTCTGTTTGGATCCAGCAAGTATTCTCATCTGTTGCTTTCTGGAGGGAGAGTGGCTTGCCTCTCTCCCGTGCCTGCTGACAGTTTGCACATGGAGTCATGTGGGCATGGGGAAGACAGCAAGATAGATTTACTCAGAACTGGGGACAAATTGTGAGAACAATGAGAGGCTAGCAGGGAAAAATGGAGTGGGAGGGAATATAATTTTGAATTTATGCCTTTGTGGTTGGACTTATGAACCCACATCCTCAGAAGGGAAAATATAAGGAATGCCATGGGTTCCAGGTCTCTGTTGTTCTTTAGAAATGCAATGACTGGCTATAACTTTCTGTAAAGTGTATAATTGAGGGCACAACTTAAGGGGAATTAGTGTAGCTAAATTAGATCCTGCATATGTGAACAATTTGTGAGTGTATACACATACATGCACATACATACACCAACTGTTGCTAGACGCATATACTTAAATTATATGTATATCTTCCGTAATTGTTTAAAGGAGTCTACAGCTACTTTTAAATAAATGTATTTATTTTACTGCTCTAACCAGATGTACGTAATGAGCTAGTGTTACTAATTTTGTTTCACACTGCAGCCAGCGCACAGAGAGCTCTTTTGGCACAAGAATGTGCTGTTCATCAGTTCACTTTTACTCAATGAAACATTCTAATGTGTTTATTAATCATGATATGTTAATGTGTGACCTCTTGCTCAATAGTCACCTCATTTATTACACATCATTAAATTTGGGTCCATCCAATCCTTGATAACTGCCACTAGGTAGATTTGTTCATTATAACCGATCCTATTTTTTCTATTTAAATAATATCACTTTCTGTGATAATACTGTATAAATAATGACAATAACAATTACGTGTATGTGGCAGTGATTTTGTTTGTGGCGTTAATGACATCTGTCCAAAACACCAGCACAGTGCCTTATCTTGTATTGTGCTGCTTATATAGTAACTGATAATCATATTTTAATATAACTTATTTCAAAACATTTTTTTGCAGTTTTGGAAAAAAAATCTTTTGAAAATATAATATTTCCAAGAGATCCTGCTGTAAATTTAGATTTGATTAACTGGATAATTTATTTTGGCTTTACTATTTATTTTCACTTTTTTTCATAATACTTTCCTGAAGCTCCAGAATTATAATCAAGTTCCATCAGACTTCTACTATTCCAAAAATTCCAAAATGTTGACCATAAAGAATGAATTGACCAGCATTCTCTGGTCATATCCATCCACCACAGCAATTCTGGCATCATACATTGACCAAAGGGACAAAAAGCCACAAAATATATAATATAATTCAAATGAGAGTTCCAGGAACACAATATAACTCTAGACTGAAATACATACAAAAATCAGTGATTTCATTGCCATTTCTCTCTAGCTGAAGAACATTTCCCTCTGAGTTTCCTTCCATTTTCTCTGTCTAATAATTTAAGATGGTGAGCTGCATCTGTCACTCTTTTTTTAAACTAAGACCCTTTGGAAAACAATCATTTTTTGAAAAGCAAACTGTACAGTAAATGTATAAGAAATATGAGGACATGCTTCATCAATCACTGTAAGCTATTTTTGCATGTGACTAGTGAAGGGCCATTCTCCCAAAGTATTTTTTTTTATTAAAAAAAAAATTAATAAAATGTAAAATAAAAATAAAAGCCATTGAGTATGTTTTGCCAAATAAACAATGAATAGTTTTACACAAGGTTTTACACAAGGTTATGGCTTAGTTTTGGGTAAAACATAAATCTTAAGGCTACAAATGTCCCAAAATGACTTTTTGCTTTTTCCATGAAGATGTTTCGCTTCTCATCCCAGAAGCTTCTTCAGCTCTGACCAAATGGTGGAGAATGGTTGCCTTTTTAAAAAGCACTTTTGGGACAACCATGACCTGTATGACTGAGAATCTCCATAGATATTAACGGTATAAACCATGAGAGCTAGGTCCATACAACATACTAAGACAAAACTATACAAACTATGCTAAACAAGCCAATGAATTGAGGAGATCTTGATATAGAAAAAAATGTAAAGACATAGTTTTCCAAGATTAATTTAATTACTTCAAAAGTTTGTTTTCCTTAAAAAAAAATCAGTGGACACTAATTCACCTTGATTTATGATTAAAGAGATACATTATTTTGGTTTCTGATTTTTAGAAAACAAATTAATCTGCGAAGATTCTTCATAATCCTGAATCTTAGAAACATTTTAAATCTTGTTCTAGACATGATAGAAACAAGTTAAAACCCTTAAAAGTCTAGCTATTATAAAAATTCAGGTATTATAAAACTAGAATTCTTGTCTTGTTGTGATTTCACTTGTACATTAAATGATGTTGACTTTGGTCTCAGCTCTCATGACTGAAGAGGTTTTTCTAGTCTGGTAATGAAACATCTGCAAGCAAACAACCAAGAGAGCAATAAGGATTCCACAGTTCAACCGTGAGCTACAGATATTCTCTTCGCTTGGTATCACATGTGGATGTCAAACACTTCAGAAAGCATAGAAAGAGAAATCTGCATAAAGGCAAACCTCCACCATTTAAAAGTATTCTGTCTGCATGAATGTCTCAACATCATGCCCAGTGCACCACTGTCAGAAACAAACCTCCAATAAAGTGCACACTCGAATGAGAATACTGAAGATGTTACCTAGTCTGGTAATAAAATGTCTAAAAGCAAACAACCAAGCTCAGAGAACACCAAGGACTTCACGGTTCAACCCTGAGCTAAATATATTCTCTTATATTGCTTTCTTTGTTCATTTGTTCTCTGCAACTGTCTGCAGGAAGATCTTTGCACATTCATCTGAGTGGATTTCTTCAACAAGAAAGGCTTTGTACGCTGGCTTCCCTGTGACCCACAACACACATGGGGAAACATACACGTACAAAATATTTCCTTCTGCATGGAATGATGCAGTTGTGAGGAAAGGATCAATTGGAACCTTCAAGTGGCAAAGATTCCCTTTTTCTGAACCCTTGAAGAGTGTTCAGGGTTGAACTGTGGTGTCCTTGGTGCTCTCTTTTATTACCAGACTAGGTAACATCTTCAGTGTTCACATATAAACAACCAAGCCATACAGTTTAGAGTACAGTATTTTACCATCAGGAACTGGCACAGGAGTAGTACATGTGATCTGGTTTCAAGTGTTCCTAAAAATGAAGTTAGGAAAAGGATTTTTAAGGAAGATGGTAGTCGTGCATAAATTCTGCTTGTGTTGAGCAAGTAAGAATAGAGCTACCCCACAACTCAAGATGGATATGGAAAGGATGGGTCCAGATGAATGACCTATTTTTTTAAAATATAATTTAATATTCCCATATTTCAGAAGAACAGCTAAAGCGACTTTCTGCTGGCTAGTTTTTGCCAAAATATAAAATCCACAAGTGTTAACTTTGAAGGTTCCTTTTCACTTCCCTCTCCCCTTCCCCCTCTTTCTTTCTATTATCAGTAGCTATTGTTCACAAGCTGGGAAATTCAAACTTAATATACTGCTTCAGTCACTCCAGGATGTTAACTCCCTTTCTGCTCCCCTTTATTTTTTAACGCATAGATTTTACTGTCATTGATTCAAAGACTAAGACGTGCTTTGAATCCTTTTCAACAGATTCCTTATTTGTTTCTGATTTTGTTCCTTTCTTTATTATTATTAGAAGGTATAAATTTTCAGCAGAGCTTGTTTCTTGACAAGGCTCCATTATTTGCACATGACAAGGTTTATCAAGAACAGTTGGATTTTTATGAGGAGTCTTTTCATGTTTCCTCCATAAAATATAAATAAATGAAAAGGATTAGACTGAGGAAGCAAAGTGTAATTTATCGTCCATGTGAAGCAAAGAAAACTCAATGCAGATGGATGAACAGCAAAGCTCACTATAAGAATGGAAAAAAATGTTGTGATCAAACATTGAGGAATTTAGATTTAGCACGTGGAATTAAAAACTAAACATATGGGAAGAGGTTCCTCTTATGACACTGAGCTCCATATGTATTCCTATGATTTTTTTAAAAAGTACAATAATGTCTCTGGTACAATTCATATATGGCAGAGTCATGGATTTTGAAAGTATCATATTTCCTGGAAAAGTTTCATTAACAAAAGATACTTGTACACATTTCTTTCTTGTATTCTTCATATCATTACATTAGGGGGAAAAAATCACAGAGCAGTTTTGTTTTTTCTGAGAACAGATTTGAACCAAAGGTTTTTACTCTTTCAGAAAAAAAAAAAACTGAGTTGGTAAAGCTCTAAGGAAAAAAGAAAACTTCAGTCCTTTCATTAGTAAGACAATATTTAGAATAAATATGGGCCAATGTCTGCTAAGAACTATTTGGTCTATAGCTATAGACATGTATATATGAGATTTGAAGGACCGTGTATATATACCATGTTTCCCCGAAAATACGACATGTCCTGAAAATAAGGCCAAGCCTGATTTTTGGGGTGGGCGTAAATATACGCCCTCCCTTGAAAATAAGCCCTAGTGAAGGGGTGGGCATGGCCAGCACAGGAGGCAGCCCTTCCCTTCCCCGGTCAGCTAATGGCAGCTGGGCCCCTTAATCAGGACCCGTGGATCAGCTGAGCTGATCGAGAGTTGCCTCTCCATTCTATTGCTCCCCAGTGTTCTTGGTGCTTGCCCGCCTCCCATCCATCCATCCATCCCCCTTGCCTGCAAACTCCCACCCTCCTCGCAAGAGAGCAGATGCCCAGCATCTCTTGCTACGTAGTGCCCACCCAGCGGACAACCCCTCCGGCCGGCCAGAGTGCCACTCACCAACCAAGTGGTAAGAGGCCGGTAGGGCCAGCCGCCTGCTGCCGAGTCTTCTGGGAGCGGCTGCTCTGGGAGTGCGCTTCCCACTCTATGGTTCCAGCTCCATGCGTGGCTGCAGCTCCCTTTGCCCTTCACTGCCTCTCTGCCCCGGCTGCCAGAAGACACGGCAGCAGGTGGCTGGCCCAACTGGCCTCTTCTCTGCTTCCAACAGCTTCCAGACGTGGTTTATGTCTTGCGGCCCAGCCCGCCCCATCCCCCGCCCCACCTGCCACCCCCAAATTGCACCCCACCGCGAGATGCGCATCTTACTGGAGTCTGGAAGCTCCGTCGCGTCTCTCGGCCGGTCTGTGCAGGGAAACAACTTGCACAGTAAAGAAAAACTTCTTGCGTGTGCGAGCAATTAACAACTTCTTGCACTCGCGAAAAGTTTTTCTTTACTGTAACTGGCCTCTTCTCTGCTTCCAACAGCTTCCAGACGTGGTTTATGTCTTGCGGCCCAGCCCGCCCCATCCCCCGCCCCACCTGCCACCCCCAAATTGCACCCCTAGAGGGGGCGGGTGGCTAAGCAAGGGGCAGGAGCCCTGCCATGCCTGGCAAGGGTGGGGAGAAGAGATGGCAAGGGGAGCCATGTCTCGCTCCATGCATCTCGCTTCTTCCCTGCCCCACCTGCCCTTGCACTCGCGAAAAGTTTTTCTTTACTGTGCAAGATGTTTCCCTGCACAGACCGGCCGAGAGACGCGACGGAGCTGCCAGATTCCGGTAAGATGCGCGTCTCGTGCCCCGCCCCACCCCATCCCCTCCCCCACGGCCACAGCCATATTTCAGGGGTCAAAAGAAAATAAGACCCTGTCTTATTTTGGGGAAAACACGGTGTGTGTGTGTGTGTGTGTGTGTGTGTGTGTGTGTGTGTGTGTGTGTATGAGGGGGGGGTTGTATATTTT
>QLTV01001459.1:67259-78277 GCA_003457575.1 Thermophis baileyi
GATATGAACCAAGAAGTTATAAAGAGGTATTAACAGTACAAAAGGTTGAACAAGAAAAATGGAAGGAGGCCATGGATAAAGAGATGAAATCCATGGGAGACCATGAGGTATTTAAGACAGTGACTTTGCCACAGGGTACAAAAGCTGTGGGTTGTAAGTAGGTATATAAGAAAAAGGTATTGCCAAATAATGAACTACAATATAAGGCCAGGTTAGTGGCACAAGGTTTTTCACAACTAAAGAATTTGGCAGACATGATGACCAAACCCTTGGGTGGTGTCCACCATGGAAATTGTATAAAGTCAATAGGTCTGATGTCTCTTTCTGTCATGAAGGGAGGAGTGTTGGGATATTCATGAGCAGGAAGAGTCATGTGGTAACTCAGTCAGCCAATGTGAGTAAAGTGCTACTGAGTCTGTGCAAAAGGAATTAAGCAAGGAGCTGGACGTGTTTTCCAGTCTCAGGTCTGTCTCTGTATCTCTCTGTGTGAAGACTTCATTATGATATGTTGCTGTAAAGAAGAATGTATGGTATTGTAAATATTTTGATATGATTATAAAGAAGTTATTTGATTCAGCAAATGCAGTCAACTGTGAAAGCTTCTGATTTATTTTTTCTACAATAGAGAAACAAAATTCTCTAACACATACAGCCGCCACGCCTGCCTCTCGCCTGTCGCGGCTCCAACGGCGGCGGCTTCGGGATGTGTGGGCTCGTCTGGAGCTGCTCCCTTACAGCTGAGACCACGGCTTGTCCCTGCTGCTCCCAGGTGCAAGGGAGAGGGTGCGGTGGCTGTATGTTCATGCAGGGCACGCACAGTGCCGAAAAATCCAAAAAAATTCACCCCCCCACCAAAAAAGCCAAAAACAAGACAGTGACCTATGCGCAGTGCCGGAAACTCGGCTTCTGCGCATGCGCAGAAGAAAAACTTGGAAAAAATTCAAAAAAAAAATTCAAAAAAAATTCAAAAAAAAATCAAAAAAAAAAAAAGATGGCGGCGCCCACGGACCGGCATCGACTGAACCGGATCCATGACGTCACTGTGACATCACTGTGCCGTCACCAGTGGGTCGCTACCGGTTCGGGTAAATAAATAAATAATAAGCTGACTATTTCAGCAATGCTGCACAAATTTCATAAAATAACTCTCAACTACTTTTGTTCAATTTAAAATCACAGAACTGTATTCTAAGTGTGAGCAGTAGGGTTACATCTATCTACAACTATTCCCATGGTATTCATTAGCATTAGCCAAGTGGGCTGCAAAAATCTGAATGACCCCTACAAGTAGCAAAGAGAAATACAAACCTCTAGCCTTTGTTGTCATATAGTTGGCATACTGATTTTTGCCACATAGGGCTAAAATTCTTAAACAGGAGTATACATCCATTATTATACAACATTGTTGAAGCGGTTCTCCACACAGAAAAGAATTTGGATTGAGAAGATAAACATGAGGAAGAAATGAAGACATTTCCAATATGCTTTCAATCTAACCATGCTATTTTCACATGGCCCACACCATCTGCAGATCTCAAATGCTTTCTACGTGCTCCCCAGTCTAGAGCTTCAAGAATCAATTATTATTAAACATAACTTTCTAATAGTTGAACAATTCCAGATAGTTAGTGCTCACTTACTTTTTCGAACTGAAACTCCATTTAACAAATACCACTGCCTCTTTGTATAAAAAGAAAAGCAAATGCATTTCTAGCATCCTGTACACAGGTCACACATTAAGTAAGCCACGTGTTTTTATATACTCTTGCTTTTTGGTTTGTAAAATTCTCCCTCCTTTCAATATGCTGCTATGGTGGTGGGTTCAAAATAAGATGGAATAATAGAAACATTGGGCTGGAAAGGAGCTTGGAGATCTTTTACTCTTACCCTGGCCAAGGCAGGAATCCTTATACCATCCTGGACAAATGGTTGTCAAATCTTTTCTGGAAAACTTGCAGTGATGGAGCACCTACAACTCTGCAAGCAAGCTGTTCCATTGATCTTCACTGTCAGGAAATCAATATTTAAATATTTCAAATCATTAACATAAGCACTGAGAAATTTGAGAAACTTCTGCTCACTATGGCCCGAGACCAGTATTGTAGGGCAATTATAGCAAATATGGCAATAATCCAGGGGTGAAATTCAAAATGTTTCCGTACCGGTTCTGTGGGCGTGGCTTGTGGCCATGGCAGGGGAAGGATACTGCAAAATCTCCATTCCCACCCCACTCCAGGGGAAGGATACTGCAAAATCCCCATTCCCTCCCCACTCCTGGGGGAAGGATACTGCAAAATCTCCATTCCCACCCCACTCCTGGGGGAAGGATACTGCAAAATCTCCATTCCCTCCCCACTGCTGGGGGAAGGATATTGCAAAATCTCCATTCCCACCCCACTCTGGGGCCAGCCAGAAGTGGTATTTTCTGGTTCTCCGAACTACTCAAAATTTCTGCTACCGGTTCTCCAGAACCTGTCAGAACCTGCTGAATTTCACCCCTGCAATAATCTAGTATGACTTGTAAAGTATAGCATTTCTATAAAATCCTAGAAATGTTGCATAACAGAGTATCTAGTGAGAGCAGCCTGCTAGCAAAAATGTTTCTGCAGGCTGTTTCCTTAACTAGGAGTTGGGACATATTGGGTAGTTTCTCCAATGGGAAAACAAATACCTATAAACACAGAATAGGAATGCATTGGAATGCAAATTTCACCTGCCTATGAAAAAAAGAAACTGTGAACAGTGTAATCACTCAAGGTTGCAAAGGGCCGTCAAGAAAACTGGATTATATCAGCAAACCAAATGGATATTTAAAACAATGAAAATGGGCTTCCACTCAACTAGACCCAAATGTCTGGAAACAAAGTTAAGTCTTAATCATTTTTCTAAAAGGCCTAAAAGGGAGAAATGGTTAATATTGAGGGATAAATCATTCCAGTGAATAAAAACATCCATTGAAAAAGATGTTAATAGGTTCCATAAGATAGAAAGCTCTTTGTAAGAGAGATACTGGAGCATACCTTCTTTATGGAGCATGAGAGAGAAGCATAAGGTCCTGAGAATAGGCAGTTTCACAAGTAATACTGTCCTATATCATGTCAAGCTTTAAAGGTGATAACAAGCAAAAATCCAAATAGCTTCCAGACCTCCAAACAGTTCTGACCATTACCATATTCTGAGCTTACTATAAAAATGCCCCCAGCTAACAAATCCCTATCTCCTCAGTGTCCATGATAACAACAATAGCCATAACATAAGATTAGGAAAAACTATAGAAGAAAATAATAAATACCATAAATTAAATTAAGAAATATCTTCATTCCCATAAGGATCTTTGGACACAGTCAATCGCCTTTCTGAAAATTTATCAGATACTATGTGGATCTAGAATAGAATAGAATAGAATAGAATAGAATAGAATAGAATAGAATAGAATAGAATAGAATAGAATAGAATAGAATGGAATGGAATGGAATGGAATGGAATGGAATGGAATGGAATTGAATTGAATTGAATTGAATTGAATTGAATTGAATTTTTTATTGGCCAAGTGTGATTGGACACACAAGGAATTTGTCTTGGTGCATATGCTCTCAGTGTACATAAAAGAAAAGATAAGTTCATCAAGACTTATCTATAACATAAGTGTGAGCTAAAAAGCCAATGTAATATAGTAGTTAAGGCATTGGACATGAATAGTGTCTAGATCCATTTGACTGTGTAGCTCACTATGTAATTTCTAATCAGTCGCTCTCTTCTTGGTCCAATCTCCATCACTTGCTTGTGCAAACAACATTAGTATAAGCCACTTGAGTCCTCAAAGGTATGATAAAAAATAATAAATAAATCTTGGTCTGCATGACAAATGTAACTCAAGTGACAAGTCTGACCTCTTCAGGCACACCTTCTTGTTTCGATGATATTTGCTTTTCCTTTTGACTTTGAGATTGTTACCAGACTTCTTTTAATCTAGTGCATGCTATAGCCTATAATGGCTGCTTCCTGGTGTGTGGGATCTGTGTCTAAGCCATGTATCTCACTCTGCCTAATGGACTAATTTGAAGAAAGATTAATTTGAACAAACCTAGTGCCTACATTAGGCTCTGAAAAGAACAGAGAGGGAATGTTGATCCTAAATTCTTCCTGCTTACTTGTCTGACTAAGATGGCGATCTCATTGCTGCAAATGCAAATGAGAAGGAGACATTATGAGAATTGGTTGTAACAGAAATCCCTGGAGCTACTGCAAACATCATAGTATTTTGCTGTTCTAGTCCCATTTTTATTTCTTCTCATATTCTGCTACCCTTTGTCATTTAATAGAGTCAGGAAATCATTATAAATAAAGCACCAGTTAAAATAGCTTTCAGGGACTGAACTAAATAATTTTGCAGAACCAGTCACATCATTACAGAGAAGGATGCATGTGTTGGAGAGACTATGCCCCTTCCCAGTGGTTACTCCTGAGCCTCTAAACAACTCCTTTTGGTATTGTTATATGATCTATCTTGTGGTACAGACTGGTACACTGTCCTCAGGTATGGTGGAGAGTATCACATTACTGGTGTTAAATAAGACTCACCTGTTCATTTTATTTGCTTTGATGCATTGAAGAAAGGAAAGCACTGTGTTTTTGCTCAGGAAGCAAAATAACTTGGGTTAGCAGATAATCTAGTTCTTAACTGCAGAGTTGTAAAGCTTGCTGTAATTCAGAAAGGTTTGAACTCAAAACATCTGCTTTAAGTATTCTCTAAAGGTACAAATAAAAGTTCCTTCAAAGAAAGCTGATGCCCAGTGACCATATTGGTGTAATCATGCCATTTGGAATGGAATTCATTTGCCATTACCTTAAAATCACATATTTTAAGAGTTTTGAGTGGAGGGCAAAACATGCTGACAGTTTTGAATGGCATCAAGTGTTTTGAGTGAGTCTACATAATAGTGATCAAACTTTCATAAGTAGAAGAAAAAAAAATTCTATTTCCCTACCTGGAAGAGCGGAGCACCAGGGATTGATTATGTATCTGCTAATGTTATCTTAGACAGTACTGAATGATTTGGGAAGTAGAGAGCTTGCAAAAAGCAACAGGCATTTAAGAATTTCAGGGTTAGGTGGGAAGCCATTTTGAATCTGGGACTGTTGCATAAATACAAAACCAGGACTCCTGTGACAAAAGACAAAATAATAACTGGATTTAGTGGACTTCCTCTGAGACAATTTCCAGAAATGCATCTTTTCCCACGAATTCTTTTGTGTTGGTCTTAGAAAATGTAAAGTGTCCTTCAAGAGAATCCCAATTCTTTGTGAAGAAGGTCCAGATATGAGGTAACTGTTTGGCATCCAAATCTTAATTGTGGCTTATAGTCACAGAGTTAATAAACAAGAGGCAACATCCGAGCTCTTTCTTAGTATCAACTGCATTGCTCATGAATGTGCAGGTTGGTCTCGTCAGAACCAAGATCATTGCAACTTTGACACTTTAAGTTATTACCATTGCTCTAATCAATTATCATATGATTGCTGGATTTTCCTGTAGAGTATAAAGGGGAGGCACCAGAGGTGGGCTGCACATATGTTAACAACCAGTTCACCGGAAATGTCAGCGCGCACGCATGCTACGCTCGCACATGTGCCTTCCTCGCTTTCGCGTGGCTTCAAATACACAACTAATTATCTCAGGCAGCCACGGTGAGTAGAGCAGGTGAGGCGTGGCAAATCAGCTGGGCTGAGCAGGTGGGGAACACAGCCAGAAAGTGAAATAAATAGGACAGGCTAGCGCCGGGGTGGGGGTGGGGCGGGCCCAGCCGGTGGTTGGAACTACATGTTCGCCCGAACCGGTCCGACTAGGCAGCAGCCCACCACTGGCAGATACATGCTAAACTAATATTATATTGAGCTCAACATATCATTTGAAGAATGTCCTTTTACATGGTGAAACTCCATCTTTTTGCTACTTAAACTGGCTGCTTAAGTAGCATATAACTGCGTATGAATGACAAGGCCTTATGTTCAGACGTTCCTCTCATCAGTTCTTAGAAGCTGATACAGTAGAACCTCTGGTCACAGTAGAATAGTAGAACCTCTGGTGACCAAATCGGGTTCCGACCAAAAAATTCACATTTTTTTTCCTTTCGTGGCCGATTTCCCCTTCTGCGCCATTTTTTTTGTAAGCACCAAATTTCCAAAATTAAGTTCGGGTCACAACCAAATTGGTTTGCAACCAAAGTTATGGAACGAGTTATGGTCGTGACCAGAGGTTCTACTGTACTTGGGTCTTTGTTACTTAATATTTCTTATGATGAAGGTGTTAAATTCAGGGAAGTGTCGTGCACCAGATTCTATCCATAATTCTTTTAAAAGACCCAGATTGAACGCCAGGAGGTCCTGAAAGATCTTTCAGACTTCACATTGTGTTGTGTCAGAAATCTTTGCATGATGAGCAAATATCTCCAATGACATTCTCCATGCATAAAGACATGTCCTGATAATATAAGGAATTTGGGCAAAAAAAAGGTCTCATGCTGGAGGTCAGAGACAGGAAATCAGTACAGGTAGTCCTTGTCTAATTACTACAAAGAATCTGGAACTTTTGTCACTAAGTGATTCAGTCATTAAGTGAGTTGAACCCTATTTTACAATTTTTTTGGCCATAGTTGTTAAGTGAATCACCATGAGTACTAAGCAAATCCAGCTTTCCACATTGACTTTCCTTTGTAGAGGTCCCTTGGCAAGGACACAAATGGCAGTCACATGACTAGACATTACTTCAATCTATCCTTTAATTGTTAAATGCTTGAGGACTGTGTGCTGGACCTTGTGAATTAGGTTTACTGAAATATTTATAATGTATTTTAATTACTTTTTTATTATATTTTTTCTGGTTTTTTTAATTGTTGCTTGCTGCCCAGAGTAACTTATTTGAGATGGGCAATCAAAATAAAATAAATAATAAAATAAAATAAAATAAAATAATAATAAAATTAAAATAAAATAAAATAAAATAAAATAATAAAATAAATTGGAACAGTGTTGGGATGGTACCTACATGATCATGGGATAAAATATGGAAGACATAGAAAGCACAACCAACCAACCAAAAGCATGTTTTGGAGAAAAAAGAAACAAGGGGAGAACATATTTATACATGGCTAATAAATAAAATAAAATAAAATAAAATAAAATAAAATAGTAATGAAAAAATTAATTAATTAATTAATGTAGGCTATACAGACATATTTATAAAGTTAGTGTCCTTTAAAAATGCTACAATTTAACAAGTTTACCTAATTCTTAAGTTATTCAATCAATAATGATTGCTTTGAATTATAGGAATTTAAATAAATAAATAAAATGTGACTTGAATAACTCACAACCAGGTCTGGTCAGATTTTTGACAGTAGCTTTTTAGGATAAAGCCTAAATGCAGCATGAATTATCTATATTTACCACATTCATTAATTTCATTGTTATTGATTAGCAGCTCTCTAACTGTGCTAAATATCAAAGGTTCTGGGAAAATGCCAGTATGGTCTAGTGGTTAAGGCAATAGGCTAGAAACCAGGAGATCTTGAACTCTAGGCCTGCCTTAAGCATAAAGCAAGCTGGGTGACCTTGAGCTAGTTATTTTATCTCAGTCCTAGGAAGAAAGCAATAGAAAAATACTTCTGAAAGACCTTACCAAGAAAACTCCAAAGACTATCCAGGTAGCCATCAGGACTCAAAAATTGACTCACAGACAGACAGACAGACAATCTATTATCTCAAATTATCTCAATGGAGATTGTAATGGAACATCTGCATTCTTTTTCTGACATAAGTAATAACAGCTGTAGCAAGGGGAAGGATCTCCCGGCATGTATACACACTCAAATAAAATGGTTTAATTCCAATTTTCAGTTGCATTTCAAAACCCAGGAATTTAGAATATTAAGCCAATTTTTTACATTTTGTTTCACATAACCAAAGGTATTATTCAGCCTTGTATGTTATGATACAAGTTTTGGGCCATTTAAAGAGTTTCCTTTAAAAATCATGCACTTTATTAATGTAATTAAAAAATCAACAGAGATACTGATTCAGAAAGGAAATCATGAGCTTATTAGCAGTTTCCCTACAAATGAATAGTTGATGGCAATCAAGCTCACTTCCAACCGTTTGTGCTACAATGTTTATAAAATAATCCTTTAATACAATTCTAACTTTCTGTCTTATTTTCTAAACTAGTTTTTCTTATCTTTATTTCCTAAGTAAAATAAAGTATATTTAAAGTAACGTATTAAAAGATAAGTCAAAGTAAATGTTGAGGAGATTATTTTGATTTTTAACAAAGCAACTGCCTGGAATACACTTGAATTTTTAAAACAATTTTCACTAAAAAAGAAAAAAAGCAGATGTGTTATTCTTGATCTTCTGCCTCCTCCAAATTATATCCCATATGATTGCTCATTAAGTTTTTAAACCATTATATCATACCTAAACCCTAAGCAATTTGTACCAGATTTAGAATAGTTCTGGTGATTACTTTTACTTCATATATATATATCAAATTTAATGAAGCTAAAATATGTACTTTTAATTTTATGATCAATTGAATGTTCATAAAATTGATGGTGAACATGGAGAATATTAAGAAGTAATGGTAAGGAATCCCTTGAGTAGAGTTCAGTTTCCGCTGATTGCAGAGATAGATCCATGTAAGTTTTTGGCATCAATAAATTTTTAAAAATGCCATTGATACCTTCTACATTCTTTTTATATTTCCGGTCTAGCCTTTAATAATCTCATATCTTAGTCATTAGCTAAGCAGGTTTGATCCTGTTCAATTTTTTGAGATCAGCTAAGGTTGTCTAGATGTCATTACCATGTGTGGGGACTTTAATTGTGCTTCTCTAATAACTTGTTATTCTTAAAACTCCAAGGGCAAAGAGACAAATAAATATATTTTTACCCATTTTCAAACTAGGTTTGGGTATTTTGGTTGGAGTCCAGAGCCACAAATAACAACAGGAGATCAAGACAGCAGCAAACTGTTCCATTCAGGGATGGGTTCCAATTTACCTCACTGCCGGTTCGCTCCCTCCTGTGCTGCATGGGTGCACCTCGTGGGCTTGTGCGCGCTTTGCGCGCGCGCGCGTGTGCAGTAACAAAAAATCCAATTTTTTTTAAAAAAGCCAAAAACAAGATGGCGACCACATGCTCAGTACCGGAACTCGGCTTCTGCACATGCTCAGAAGAAAAAAAATTCAAAAAAAATTCAAAAAAAAAAGATGGCGATGCTCACGGACAGGCACCGACTGAACCGGATCGATGACATCATCGTGACGTTACCACCATGTCACTACCGGTTCAGCCAAACCGGTCCGAACCGGGAGGAACCCACCCCTGGTTCCATTGTTAAAACTTGGCAACCCAGTCATAAGGATCTAACACTGTTTCAGCAACATATATGAATTCATTCATTTTCAAGTGGTTCTTGATTGAATGTAGAAATGTTTTGTGTGTGTATGTGTATTCTCAAATAAGTCATAGTTATTTAAAATAACTTAGCTATAGCACGAGCAATTGAGAGAGTATTAAATGAGGAAATGGCACAAAGGAAAGCTGGTGTCCTTTTCCAAATCAACACTTGATTTTCCCAATCTTTAAAATAGCCGTTTAATCCAGTTCATTATTTTGGAAAGGGAATGTTGAATTGTGCTGGATTGTGGATTTTTCATATCTAACTTGGTCTTTGGAGATGCTTGGTCTTTGGAGATGCTGTAGTCTGATTGCCAGCTGTTTTAAACATTTCCTTTCTCCTAGTTCTAAGATTGCACAAAGCACATCTGTAAAAATGCTTTAGTGACTAGAAATATCTGGCCATCTGTTCTGCCTGTAGCACAAAAAGTCAGAACACTAGGAATTAATGTACAGCTCTTAATTGTAGTATAAACATTGTACATGCTAGATTCCTTTCTTTACCGTTAGCCCACCAAACCACAATTATATTTAGAAGAAAAGAATTATCAGTAGTGAGACATAAAAGAAGATGGGTAGCTCTACAAGAGACCTTGTTCAGTACATCCTGTGTGAAAAGCTGTCTTTGTTTATATTCCAAACCTTTCATTCCACCACAGGTAATTTTGCTGTCCCAGACATTGGCCTAATAAATCCAAAAACATATGCATTATGTTTTTTACTGAAACATTCAATGGGAATCTGAATCATTGCATTTATTATCACTATGTTCCAATTATTTAATTCTGAATCAGATTGAACAGATTCAACACCCTGCTGATCTGAGAATATTCTGAAATTAGTTGTCAGTTTGACCAACTACTGGGTGACTTTTAAACGTGCAAAATAATGGATATTAGTAGCAGCTAACTTTTGAAAAAGAAAAGATTGAATAGATACATTTGAGGCAAGACGCCTGTTTGGTTTCCACGGAACTATACAGTGATTCAGGTCATGTTTTATTAATTCTAATGTTGGCTCTGACAAGCAGGTTTAGGGTCTTTTCAGATGTTTAATTGTGTATACAGTAATCATGGGAAAAGTTCTGCCCCTCAAATACAATGAAATACCAAAAGATAATCTGTTCTCAATGTTAAACAAGGTAATAAAGTGAGGCATCTGTGTTTGCATATGCAGAATACTTTTCCAAGGCTTATCATACATATGCATATTGGAATAGTAATAAAAATATGACATTAGTTTCCCTGGCAGAGCTTTAACCTATTTTCATTTACCGGCTTTTTTGCCTTTAAAATTTTCTATTCTATTCTGTCATTTGGGAAACTGAACCAACACGTTGTGTCTTTCATTACTTATTTTCCCTTGTTCTAAAATCTGCAGCATCTCTAAAATAAATGATCCACTGAAATAAATATAACCACTACAACATTAGTCAAGAAGCTTTAGCAGCACCTGTAATAGAAAGTGTATGTTCATATTTTAAGAATAGAATAGAATAGAATAGAATAGAATAGAATAGAATAGAATAGAATAGAATAGAATAGAATAGAATAGAATAGAAT
>QLTV01001459.1:95971-118422 GCA_003457575.1 Thermophis baileyi
TTCTTGTTCTCTTAATTATGCTTATACTCATACATGCACATACATATTTAGACACAGTTTTTACTTTGTTCTTTATCTTATTTGTGCTTAACAAAAAAATAAAGAAAGAAAGAAAGAAAGAAAGAAAGAAAGAAAGAAAGAAAGAAAGAAAGAAAGAAAGAAAGAAAGAAAGAAAGAAAGAAAGAAAGAAAGAAAGAAAGAAAGAAAGAAAGAAAGAAAGAAAGAAAGTATACAGGGGCCCCTACAACTGCCTTTTGGGATAATACATTGTAGATCATGCATGCAGGATATATTGTGATGCATTAATTCGGAATTAAAATGTTGTGGCTGACTTACTGAAAGTATTTGCCTAAAGACTCTTTTTGTTGCTTTTTTAAGCTTCTTTTTACCATTGTAATAAATGCAACCCACTGAGATTTAACTGAAGTGTAGGAAGAAGAAAAGCAATTTTGTAGACAGCGATGCAGTGATAGACATGGCCTCCACCACTACTCCATCTTTAACTACCTCACAACTAAATAGGTACAAATATACCACACAGCATCTTTTTTATTATTTTATTATAAGTTTCTATCTCCTTGGAAAATAAATCAAAAACAGTTTTCTATTCAACAACAACAACAACAACAACAAAAGAAGTGGATGAAAAAATACAGAAAAATGTTCAACTCCAGGTTTTATTAAATAAATAAAAGAATATGTAACCTCTCCTCTGCTTTTACTAAAATATAAACCAGTGCTGCTAAAATAATACACAATACTAAATTTTTCTTTATACTCAATGGAAGACATGATCTATTATATCATCTCTTGTTATATATTGTTGTTGTTGTTAGCCGCGAAGTCGTGTCCGACCCATCATGACCCCATGGACAATGCCTTCCTGTCCTCTACCATCCCCCAGAGTCCATTTAAGCTCACGCTGACTGCTTCAGTGATTCTATCCAGCCACCTCATTCTCTGTCATCCCCTTCTTCTTTTCCCATCAATCTTTCCCAGCATTAGGCTTTTCTCCAGTGAGTCCTTCCTTCTCATTAGGTGGCCAAAGTATTTGAGTTTCATCTTCAGGATCTGGCCTTCTAAAGAGCAGTCAGAGTTGATCTCCTCTAGGACTGATCAGTTTGATTGCCTTGCAGTCCAATTGACTCGCAGGACTCCCTTGTTATATATATATTAGCTAATGTCAGCTGCCAAGAAACCCCCCCCAAAAAAAACATGTAGAGTTACTTCTGAGAAGTTTTCTTTATTGTTCCTCACCTGCAGACCAAAATCTTGCCAAACTAAAGCAACCACTTGAATCACTATAGATACTCTGGCAATGGTTAGGGAGAAGCTGTCTTAATATTTTTCTCCCGTCTATCTAAGCTTTGCTGTCTTTTTGCCACTGCAATGCAGCCCTTCCCTCCTGGCAATCTGGACTACGCTCCACCACATCTAATATAGTATCACTGTATAATGCATTCATCGATAATTTTTTTATTGTAATTTTTTTTCAAGGTGTACAAACAATACTTCCTTCTTTCCTTCCTTCCATAATCTGCATTCATATTTCTCACAAAATGCAGAGTTTAGCAACTCCACTTTCAGTAAGTAGTAAGCTCAAGATGGAAGTTCAATTATTCATGTACTGATTTGCATAGCACATTGAGTTGTAACATTCAACCTCCCACACACTAGCCTTTTGTGCTGAAACCCTGATAAATTGTTGATGAGGGACCATCTTGTTCTCAAGCTTCCTTAACATCTCTATGCTTTATATTATGCATCACATGAAGAATCTACTGCTACACCTTTATCCCAAATGGCATAACTCATACAATATGTCAAATAGGCCAACTTAGTGAGTTACCAGTTAGCAATTATCATGAGAAAATATTAGTGTGTGTTTTTATGTCTGTGTTTGTACACATTTGTGTGTGTGTGCATGCATGTATGTGTGCTAGTCAACTAGAAATGGCCTTCTGATAGAACTCCATTATCAATCAATAAACTTTTCCCTAAAGTGAATAGTGGGAATAATAATATACTGGGTTACATTTTAATTGTTTTTGATGGATTAAAGCGTCATTATTATTCATCATTATAACACATTATAGACATTTTTAATGGTTGAAAATTACACAGGAATGCAATCATGCTTTTGATTTCCTTCCCTTGCCAACTGAACTCTATGCTGCTTCCCATGTTATTCCAGAGTCTATGTCCCCAGATTTTTAGGAAGAAAAAGAAAGAAAGAAGAAATACCATGGGGGCAAAAGGCAGAATATAAATAATCAAACTAACATTTAAAAAAGATGTAAATGACAAATATAACTACATTTTAATAAATTATTAATCACCTCACTATTAATTGTAAATAAAACAGGAAATTGTAAACAATCAACTCAAACTGAATATAATGTCACAGAATCCTATGGTAGTTTAATTAAGAGGAAACACCCATAGGAATAAATTGGTCCTCAAAATGTCCTTGGATCACCTTTGCTTTAAGCAAATCACTTAATTAACAATCCATACAGCAAATTCAAATGAACAAAAAAATCTGCTATACTGTAATGACTAACATTTCCATAAGCACTAATATAGATGCCCACATTCAGCTGGAGTGGCATGGCTTTGAATCAACAGTCCTTCTTTTTACTTCCCAGTGATGTTATGAACTTATGTATAACTTTTTCAGCAAAAGAACCTTTACGCAAGACTTGGTTAAATATTTCTAAAGTTTCTTCTGCAATAGTGACATAATTGTCTGATGACTATCAGAGTTTTAATAAGCGGGATCTGAAAGTCAGCTCTGATTGCCCATTCAGAAAGAAGGGAAGGGCAGGCATTAATTCCAGGGGTGAAATGCTCCCGGTTCGGGCGTGCCTGCCGGTCGTCAGAGAGCCGGTAGCGATGGCAGCGCTAGGCTTCGCCCACCCGCCCGGACGCCGCCATTTGGGTTCTTTTACCCTCTGTGCATGCGCAAAGTGTTCTGCGCATGTGCAGAGGGTAAAAGAACCCAAATGGCGGCATCCGGGCGGGTGGGCGAAGCCTCGCGCTGCCGTCACTACCAGCTCTCCGACGGTTCGGGAGGCACGCCCGAACCGGGAGCATTTCACCCCTTAATTTCTATTTTTCTAATTCCTACAACAGTGAAAAGTAGTCTAAAATGCTTATACATTTGGAAGGCAACTTTGTTATTTAAAAGACAACTGCACCTAAATTTGTAATTAAGTAGTTAAGTGTCATAGTGAACTGAATGAGAGGTATCAGTTTTAATTGACGGATAAATAACAATTCTTACAGGAGTTCTATTCTTAAAATCAGTAGATAATTTCTCAAAATCTCAAATGGATTACAACAGAAAACTACAATGATATTATATGATCTCCCCACTTTAGTAATTTCAGGCACAATGCTATATTTTTAATATATATATGTACTGACTGGGGAAATTTCAAATCAGTCATTTCTCCCTCTTGCTGTAGCTGAGGCCACTTCTGGTCAGCTTGCAAGTTCTGCCTATAGAACATCAGACCAAGAACCTTAAAATGACAAAGAAACAGTCAGAAGTGATTCTGTGTTAGTCCACAGCAAGGTTAGAGAATAAGCTACAATACAGGATAAAGTGAATCCAGGTTTAGAATAGTAATTTCCCATGTGTTGAATCTAGTAGGAACTCAAAGCAATCATTAGATTGGGTGGGATTTGAATTCAACACAGTGTCAATTAGATAGATTCAATTTTCTGTTCAGCCAGACTTTGATCATTTGGACTCCTTGGAGTTATTATACCCAAAAGATATGTTGGGTGGGTCTTTCCAAAGTAACCCAAAATCATTTAGAAGGGAAAAAAGGAAAGCTTTCTTTAATTTTGAAAGTGAAACCTTTCTTAATGCTGGGGCATGAAAGCAGCTTTGGTGGTCTTTTCTTCAGGATAAATAAATTGATAGGAATGATATACTGACTCCATTCTTTTATTGGCTTTAAATCCTAAACTTTAGGAGCAGCACAAGAGCAAGATTATCTCATTCTTCCAACACAAATATAATGTAACATTCAATACAAGCAATCTATATAGAGGTTTTTGTCTATTAGATTTTTCCACATCAAAATTGAGAAGATTATGCAAATTGTGTCCTTATACCTGCAGGCTTCCAAACTATGTTAAAGAAATACCTTTAATCTATACAAGAAAATGTAATGTTAATCAAAGCATCTTTTGATTTTTTCCACCTAAAATAAATGCTTGCAGTATGCTGACAATCAATTGGAGGCTTGAAGGTAAATTTACTCTGGATAAAAGATAACTTATTCATTGTATAAAACAGATAAAGTATATCTATAGTGTTAAAATGTAATTCTCTAACAATGTGGCTCACTTTCAAATGCTGTTTCAGAAATGGAAGTTTTGTTTACCTAAAAAAAAGTATATTTCAGAAGAATAGAGAATCAGATATACTGTAAGTCCAAAATTCTGTTTCAGCTTTTCTTAATTAATTTCAAAAGATATGTCAAAGAATCTCTTTTACTGATGCAATAGCAGTCATTAGTCATTATCTCAGTGTTTTCCAAATGCACAGAAGTTTTCTATGTCTATTTATATTGGTGAATGTGGATATGGATGGATGTGGATAAGGATATAAATGAAAACATTTGATACACTGTGAAATATATTTTGTTCTTTCTTCTACTATCCATTTCTTTGACTGTTCAAAAGTTAGTTTGCTCGCTTCTGTTGCTAATTACCATTGTCTTTGCTAAGGAGCACAGTGGCTTGCATGGTTAGGATGCTGGCTTGACAAGCAGCAAACTTGCGTTCTAGACCTGATTGCTGCTCTAGGGCAGGGTGAGCTCCCATCCTTCATTCCAGCTCCTGCTGGGAACATGAGGAGTCCCCAACTGAGCTTCCCCCAGCGAATGGTGATGTCACTGGCTAATCCTTTACTTCAGAAATGTCTCAGTGCCTCTGACACAAGTGTGATGTGATTGTCTTTGCTTACTACTTTTATTTCACAAACTGTTAGGCAGGGCACCAAACTGCAATTACTAATATGAATATTCTTTGACATATCCACTTTCCAGGAGCATGCCACAATACTGGTTTTTCCCCCCCTGTAATATACTCATGACATTGTCTTTTATCCTCAGGTCATAGGATGGACGTAGATTGAGGTCATCTTTAGCTGTTTACCAATTGATTTATTAATTGATCATCTTCCCCATCTGGATGACACAACAATAAATAAAAAGCCAATATAAAACAAATAAAAATCTAAAAGTCTCCATTCCCACCCCATTCCAGGGGAAGGATACTGCAAAATCTCTATTCCCACCCCACTCCAGGGGAAGGACACTGCAAAATCTCCATTCCCTCCCCACTCCTGGTGCCAGCCAGAGGTGGTATTTGCTGGTTCTCCGAACTACTCAAAATTTCTGCTACTGGTTCTCCAGAACCTGTCAGAACCTGCTGAATTTCACCCCTGGTTGAGACCTTACAAAAAACCCAAAGGGATGTAACCAATCTAATTTCAAGAGAAAATAAGTTCCATAGGGCAGGTACCATAGCAGAGAAGGCACATCTCCTTGGACCCATCAGATGTACTGTAGGCCCCTAGCCGATCGTACTGGCAGCATGTCTTATATGCAACATCTAATGGGGTGAGCTAATTTTCTCCCCTTTCTTCTGACAAAATTGGACCTGAGGTGACATGTTCCACAATAATGTGGTTACTGACACACTCAGAAGATCTGCCCACCAGTGTAGGCACATATCCTGTTCTTTAGTTGTGGAGCTTTCCATGGCTATTCTCTCTTGGGTTGCAATAAAGACACCTGGCTTCAGCTTATGCATGTGCCCGCATAATGTCTAGCTATGTTTTCCATACCACTTGTAGAGCTTATATTGGCCCCTAAAAAACAGGTGTTTAATACATTTTTGAAAGACTGCCAGACCTCCATTAAAAAGCATCTGGAATAGATTTCAGTGAGACAGTACAAGTCCCAGGCTCCATCAAGATTCTGTTTAAATCGGCTTTAAATTTACACCACTTACATAATTTTGCCTACTCGATTTTGACATGAATGGTACTAGGCAATTGAGATCAAAACATGTGATTCTTGTCAGTTGGTAACATTTTTAAAAATTATTATGATTTTTTTTTTCACTCAATTGTGTCTGATTTGTTGGGTTGATTTCCTGAACAAGTCCCTGCAGTTTTCTTGGCAATTTTTTTTTTAGAAGTGATTTGCCATTGTCTCTTCCTAGGGCTGAGAGAAAGTAAGTGGCCCAAGGTCATCCAAGATGGCTTTCACCCCAAGATGGGACTAGAACTCACGGTCTCAGGCCTGGTGCATTAACCATTACCCCAAAGTAATTATAATAAATAAATACAATAAATTACAATGATAAATGATGATAAACATTATTAAATGTCTGGCATAGCAACCTGCTATAGAGGATCAAAAATACACTCATCATAAATTGAATATGAAAATAGCTTTTTCCTTTTCAGAACATACATTACACATGAAAATGGTTTTGCTTTGCTTTGTTTGTGTATATTTTGCAAGTAAATTAGGAGTAGTGAAACAAACATTTAGATTATAAAACTAAAGGATATTAATTACTCTCGAGTCTCTTCCCAGATATTCATTATTGTACTATTTACTATTGTTCTAACCTCACATATTTCCTAGTTATTATGGAAAATGCTACTCCATATTTGGAGAATGATCGGTTTAAGTCTTACTGGCACCCACTCTCTATCTTATATGCTTCAAGAGATGGAATAACAATATTGCCAATAATTATAAAATTATTATTGACAACAGCAAAAATATTTTTTTGAAAGGAAACTCGTTGCTTTGTTCTGTCTAATATGAACAAAATAAGTGCCACAAAGTGCACAATTCAGAAGATTCACTCACTGGGAACCTTAATTTCCTTTTCACCAATGAAAGAGAAGGCAATTTTAGGATGCACTTCCATTATCAGCCCCCTGAAACATGGTTTGGGGGGGATTAGCAAGTAGTGCAGTGGTTTAATAAGAAGGGTTTTGCTCTTCTGCTGTGACCAAAAATGCATATGACAGAACTTTTTAAAAACTAAGTATATAGGAAACACAAACACATACATTCAACTATCAATTAACTGGGGGGAAAAAGCACACCTGGAATGGGTGTTGCCTTATCCCTTCTTTAACCTTTTGCTGTTAATGACTGCAATCTTTTCAACTTGTGAGAACAAGATTAGACTTCCCTTTCACTCCCATTATTGACAACTTTTCCTCTCTGTTCTCTTCAGACCATCTCCTGCTTGTGATTCCTGCCTCCTCCAGAATGGTCTTATATGAAAATTTCTGTTCCTCTGCCCCACACCCATCCCATCACAAAGTTGTTTGTTCTTACAAGCAAAATTCCAGTACAAGAATGGAGGCACCCTGGGTGTCTAATCCCACAGACGAGACATTTTTAAAATGGAGAGATTAAAGAGTATTAGTGGCGGAAAAAGAGAAATTCATTTCAGTCTAGTCACATAACAATTGCTTAATAGAAAAGTTAGCACAGCTTTCAAACTATAAAATAACTACTTGGAACACCACTGTACAAGTTGATTCTCTTTTATTATAGATGTTATCCTTCTGCAGCCTAAACACCAGACTTTAAAGTGCTTTGAACTGGAAATGTTAAAGATGTCAGGCAGAATTTCTTAGTTGCACATAATTAACACAATGGTTGTAAAATACAAAAGCAAAGATCCATAACCATAGATAGAAAGAGGAAGAAATTTAAAACAAACCACGTTTCTCAATGTTTGGTTGCTTATTAACTGCTTATCAGAATTAATATACAAAGTTTATCACATTTGCAACAATTCTCAAAATATTATTTTTATTCATTGCGGCTCATGATATCTGGATGTGAAACATATTTTGAATTCCTTTTATAAACAATAAAATATAAAGTATTTATACAGTATGGATCTTTTTATATGGATTTAAATTAATCTTTTATTTTATAAGAAGCAAAACCCTTGTTTGTTTGCTCATAATTTTTACAACTGCTAAATCCCAAAGGTGTCTCAAAATAAAATGCATAATAAACTATATACAATAAAAAGAATAAATGCACAAATAAAAGGCCCATCAATCAATTAAAAACATAAACTAAAAGGCCATGCTGTAACTCAGATATGATGGAATTACAGCCCAATTATTCTCTGGAAGAGCTGTTACGAGAAATTTCTAGAAAGTAATCAAGGTAGGAGCCTACCATAATCCACTCTGGGACTGTTCCATGATTGACACAGCCACCAAAATGCAGTACCAACAAGCCTTGGCCTTCCATAACTCCTAAAGTGAGGCAATAGTAGCATTTTTTTTGCATGTAGATTGACCTGGTAGAGTGAGTTTCAATTGAAGTTTTGATCGCCATGATATAAAAAAGATGTTGAGACTCTAGAAAGTGTACAGAAAGACCAACAAAGATAATTAGGGGGCTGGAGGCTAAAACATATGAAGAATGGTTGCTGGAATTGGATATGTCTAGTTTAATGAAAAGAAGGACTAGGGGTAACATGATAGCAGTGTTGCAATATATAGAGGGCTGTTACAAAGAAGAAGAGGTAAACCTATTATCCAAAGCACCTGAAGGTCGGACAAGAAACAATGGATAGAAACTAATCAAGGAGAGAACCAACCTAGAACTAAAGAGAAATTTCCTAACAGCTAGAATAATTAATCAGTGGAAGACCTTGCCTCCAGAAGTTGTGAGTGCTCCAACACCCAAAGTTTTTAAGAAGAGATTGGACAACCATTTCTCTAAAGTGGCATAGGGTTTTCTGCCTCCAAGGTCTCTTCCAACTCTAATATTCTGTTCTGTTATTCTGTTCTAAAGAATGTGGTCCTACAGATAAATGGGTGCCATGCCATGTAGGGCTTCACAGAACAGCATCCATATATTTAAAGTGCACTCAGAAGCCTATTGATAACTAATGTAGGCTTGAAGCACTAGTGTACAGTGGTACCTCACAACTGCTTCAAAACTTGTCGAATTTGGTACTCGATGCATTTTGTTGCAAAAATGTTGTCCCTGTACTCATTGTATGTTTGGTACTTGATGCGCTGAAATAGGAAAATGGGGACATCTGTGGAGAATGGACAGGAAGTCAGCCATGCTGGGAAGGTCGCTGTAAAGGGAAGAGTGGAATAACTGCAGAGGGTGGAAAGGAAGTCAGTCATGCTGGGAAGGTGGATGACATAGGAAAAAAGACAGACAAAGAAACAAAGAATTGCAGGTAAGTCACTGATAGTAACTGTTCTGAAACAAAGGCAAGGTCTAAAGAGTGCCAACCTACAGTATGTGTATTGGGCATAACATCACCTGAGACAAACACATGGTTGCCCTAGAGATTAATTGTAATTGAACAATTTAAAAAATGCACCTTTTCCCATGTTAATACATTTGCATACAGTTTTATACATTTTCCTGACTGACATTTATCTCACAGTTGTCAATTTTTGTATAAGAACATATTGTGTATGAGTTTTAATTCCTTTTGCATTCCCAGAAAAATCTCCTCTTTCATTATTCATACAGTGCGTAAGTTTCCAACCAATGATCAGCAGAATTTAATTGTTTCTCAAGCTGAAGAGAAAATGGACAGACATAATCACCATTTTTGAATTTAGGATAAATACAAATACAAGTGAAATATATTGCTTTCTTTCTAATGAGCCTGCTAGGAAGGAAATTCCCAGCAAGAAGATCACATAGAAAACAATTGTGGAGATGGAATAATGAATCGAACAGCTGTCTGCCAATACGGTGACAAATGGAAGAAGACTAGATTTAAATGTGTTTCAGGTGAGCTAGTTACAGAAGCTTGGAACAGATTTAATGTGAGAGACCTAATCACCTCTAACAGTAATGAAAATGAAGACCTAGAGTAAATAAATATATTAAGTTGAGTCATTAGTCCATAAATTAATGACAATGTATCCGAAGAAATCTGATTCAAATTTGTACAGGTTTTACACATTGGCTATCTCTTTGTATCCAGTTAGCTTAATTGTGTCAGCTTTTCCAAATCAGTCTCCTTCAAGACATTTTTGTTGACTTAGAAGGCCATACATAATCTGTGAGCCAAACTGTTGCCAAATTCTCTTTATCAAAATCAGCTTTGCATCTGAAATTTACAGAGAACCCTGATGATGAAACTGCCCATAGGAAATATCTAGAGAATAAACATGGGCCACAGTAATTATGATACTTTTATTTTACAACTTTTTCCCAATGGGTGTACATCTGGCATCTTCAATATTTCAGTTTTTCCAGTTGCTAAAGACATACTTGTCACTCGGTTATTTTATTTTCTGATATGATTGCTGCTGACACTTTTACAGGGTTTTGTAGAATTTTTAAGTTATTACTTGCTTTGAATCTAATTTCTGTTGTATAAAGCACTTCATTTTGTGGAAATAGGGATAACAAATCTGTCCCACACCATCATATCACTAAACTTTCAGTTTGTAAATGTTTAAGACTAAATGTGACTTAAGGCTCAAGAAGAGGTGTAATATCTAATTGTTGCTAGAACCTTTCAGTCTACCTGAATATCATTTTTAGTAATACTGTTCAGCTTCAAATGTCTTCTTTTCATAACCTTACAAACTTAAAATCAAATCCTATGTTTATGCATACAGTAGTTCATCACCCAGGGACTGAGGAAAATAGACAATTTGGCAGTTAAAATAAACAATCCTAATCATATCAGAAAAACAAATATTCTGATATGATGTGAGACAATAATGCCTTGTCCTTAAGGGCACACTTGAACTTGAGAACGTAACTTCGTGATCAGGATCTATGTGTAATTTTTTTTAAGCTTGTTTATGTTCTGGTCTCAGATGCATACCAAGAAAGAGTGAAATATTTCATTCAGTCAGTAGTGCCGAGGTGGCGCAGTGGTTAGAGTGCAGCACTGCAGGCTACTTCAGCTGACTGCTAGCTGCAGTTTAGCGGTTCAAATCTCACCGGCTCAAGGTTGACTCAGCCTTCCATCCTTCTGAGGTGGGTAAAATGAGGACCCAGATTGTTGGGGGCAATATGCTAACTCTGTAAACCGCTTAGAGAGGGCTGTAAAGCACTATGAAGCGGTATATAAGTTTAACTGCTATTGCTATAGTGGTTGGGCTCTCACAGCCTATATTAGCCTGATCAGTAGCTCAAAAGAAAAATCTTCTAATTTTTGCAACTAAACTCTCAAAGCTTATTTCAACATGCTTTTGCTATATTTCCCTATTAAACCAGTATAACTGTGTTAGGTGCTTTGGTAATGCAGATTGTTGGGAAATAGGGGATAAAGAATATCATCTTATCAAATGTTTCAGGCATGAAATTATTGTACAAAATGTAACCTGTTGGTAAACCTAAGACTGCATGATCTTTGGGCAAATATTCATAAGAAACCTCTACTGTGGTTTCTTACAGATATGCCTGTCTACTGAAAAACAAATCCCACTGAATTCAATAGAATCCATTTCCAGCTAAGTTATAGGTTCCCAGCATTCTTCAAATAATGCAAATATTGAATAAAGTAAATTTCCCACAGTGATTCAAATGGAGTATAACTGTACACGTACTTCATTAAAAAATAAAAAAGCACATTGACACCTTTCTGTTCTATCTGCCAATTTTAGATTCTTCACAAGGACATTTTAATATTTCAAACACCTTTCCAGCTCAGCAGGGCACTTTCAAATTTCATGTATTTCAGATGTGAAAGTGACATAACAAGCTTTTCATTTCAAACAGCAAATTCAGTGTTCTCTTCCCCGAAACACCGATGAATCTCAAGACATCTTTATTGTCCATATGGGAGTGAACAGTCACTGGACAAAAAAGGGAAACTGAGCTGAAATGATGTGTGATAACAAGGAAGGAAGGAAGGAAGGAAGGAAGGAAGGAAGGAAGGAAGGAAGGAAGGAAGGAAGGAAGGAAGGAAGGAAGGAAGGAAGGAAGGAAGGAGCCGCTTTTCAAATAGAACTTCCTCAGCAGTAGGCAGAAGCATTGACTATGGAGTAGCATGGAGAATGCAAAATCAATTTACTTGCAGGTATATAATGTTTAGCAACAACAAATCTTTTAAGATGATTAATACATTGCATTATGTCTTGGCTTTTAAATTAAAGAAAGAGAGTAGGAAGTATGCATAAGAAATATGAGTGTTTTTCTTGGTAACCTACCACTCTTATAAATCATTACCTACACACTTCATTTTTTTTATTTGAATTCATCAAATAATGTATGTGTGCTTCATGTGGTTTTAAATAAAAACTTATTACAGTATGTAAATGGAAACATTCACTAGGAAAATGGGATGATTTGAGGCTTATAGAGAATAAAAAGGAAAGTATATTTGGAACCAGTAAAAGAAATGGGAAGATGATGTGACTATGAAATTCATCTGAATTTTTCTACTCCAGATCACAGTTATTTTGTCCCCATTTTAGATATGTGTATTTACGTATTGATTTACTTTACACAAATGTCCATTTGTTAGAGTGATTCTGAGCAGCTAAGAAGTGATTAAAACAATTAACAACAACATCAAATATAATTTTAAAAAACAGATTTACCATCAGACTGTCAAATTGCTTCCTACCATCTTGAATGATAGTCATATCAACATCCTGACCAGAATGCCTGGGGTAAAACCAGATTTACCCCAGGCAAACCAGCACAAGAAATGTCAACAAGTAGATGGTATGCTGCATTTCCCCCAACACACACACACACACACACACACACACACACTCCTACATTCATGGCAGTAGTGGGCTCTAAACCCTGTCGCTACCTGTTTGTTCATGAACATGCATGCTCTCTCTCGCACGCGTGATGTTTCTGCGCATGCGCAGAAGCGTCCTGGGTGGGTGGGCGGAGCATCCCGGGTGGAGCGTCCCGGGTGGGTGGGTGGAGCCTCCCGCCACCGCTGCTACTGGTTTGTAGAACCGGGCCGAACCGGGAGCAATCCACAGCTGATTCATGGTAAAAAGCTACCTGCCACTTCATTTCAATCTTTCTGCAGGAGACAAGAATCAGCTCACAAATATTTGTCTGCTTCCTTAGACTCTACCACCTTACAAGCCCTGAAAGAGTGCAGGGTGATTCAGTGAAGCATGCAAGCAATAATACAAGTAGCATCATTGTTGAAAACTAAAAATGATATACATCTAACAAATGTACTTACTGGCTTTGACTCTGTTTCTGTAGGGCTCAGAAGAATATCTTCTTGATCAAGCAACCCCAAAAGAAAAATGTGAACAGGACATTTCACATTAATAGCTAAACACTGGACTTTATACTGGGCTGGAGATCTAACTCCTTAGAACTCACTGATTTTTATGTTTTTGATCAGCCAGTTTGTGTTAAAAATTGTGATTATGACACAGAATGCTCAAAATAATTTTAGTAGTAAGTAAATCAGTAATTTTGGTTTAAAAGGTTCTTTACAAATAGAGGGAATGGGAAGATGTGCACAAATACATCTATAATAACCTTATTAAAATGTAAATTCCCATGTTCTTAAACATACAAATATGTGGAAAGGGTTTTGTTTAACTGGGTGGTTCCTACATTTTTCCAATAAGTATTTAACGGTCCATACTTACATAAAATTTGACAAATATTGCAACTAGATAATGAAATTTAACAAATTATTGTTATTTCCCTTTACACTGGTTAACCCTTCTATAGGTTAATGATTCTGCAATCCCAGTGTTGAAAGGTACTTAGGAGTAAGCCTTAGCAAATTGGACTACCTAATACATGCATAGGCTGAGTCTATGAATGCAATGCACTTGTATGGGTTGAACAAAATTTGTCTTGGGTGCTATTATGTTATGATTAATTTTAAGTATTTGTTTTCTTGTTGATTTTTTAAAATCTTCTATTTGCCAAAGAGAGCTGCAATTGTGAGGTGGGTAGCTATACAGGTTGAAGAGAGAGAGAGAGAGAGAGAGAGAGAGAGAGAGAGAGAGAGAGAGGGAGGGAGGGAGGGAGGGGGGGAGGGAGGGAGAATGAAAAGGCAGTGGAGGAGGGAAAGGAGCAAGGAAGTAAGGAAGGAAGGAAGGAAGGAAGGAAGGAAGGAAGGAAGGAAGGAAGGAATTTCTAGAGGCTTTGTCTATCACCAGTATTCAGGAAACGACCATATTAGGGAAAGTTACACCAATTCTCCACCCACTCCTGTATTTGTACTATTTACTATTTGTATTAGCACATGGGTTCACTTCATGACTATGAACACCAGATTCAGACTGCTAATAACTCAACCTCCCATTCCTGCTTATCCAAAAGACTTACTAATTTCCCTTTTACTGACCACATATTGGCTCCCTAAAAGCTGTTTCCTAAAAACTTTCCCCTTGTGATGAGGCAGTGAGCATGCTGCTCCATCACAAGCCCCTAGGATTGTTCATTGTTCTCTTTTCAATACACCTTAAACACTATTTCCCACTGAGCAGTGTTTCTTCAAGGATCACCACTTTCCCCTTCATTGCAATTTCCCACTGAATGTTACATCCCCACTGAGGGTTTTGTGACCATTTGTCATGTTTTCATCTATTCCCTCAACACTGTTTATTGTTTTAAAGGCTATGTCCCTACTGAATGCTATTTCTCTAATGATTGTCGCTCTCTCCTTCATTGCCATTTCCTATTGCTTATTGACATTGCTTTCATTCTGTTGTTCCTCGGTGAAATCCAAAGCCTTTTGCTGAGAGTGTTGCAGCTGTTATTTTTGAAGTTCATATTTATTCTGAGATGCGTAGTTTCAAAATGTTCTTTAGTTAAAAGATCCTGCTTGCTCCTCTGTTAGGTCAAACAATGTCACCAGGTGGCCACAGGTTTCCTATTATAAAACAATTGATGTGTTTAAATGGATTGTTTCACATATCTAAGTCCTTGCAGTGTTGGCAAATTATTATCCCCATATTGACAGGCAGCTGTGACTGTAAGACAGTGCCTTGCCTCAGGCCATTTAGTTTGTGACTGAGATGGCATCTGAATCAGTTCAGTTACATGACCCTTCAAATGTTCTATTTGGATTTTTGTTTTCATTGAGATATATCCAAGATATATCCACATTTTGAGAGGAAACATTTCATCCTCCTGCTACAGACTTGACTTCGAACTGAAAAGATCTCTCCATTTTTGGCTGAGATATGGGTCTTTTTTCACTACTATCAAAATTCTACAAAATATCCAAAATTCTCCATACTAAATATATGAGCAATATACAATGAATTGACATTTGCTTGTATACAGTATATTTAGGGTCAAAGCTTCTATAGGATAGTTGTCTCTCTGGGAGAAAGAGAATGAAAACCATATTGGTATCAGACTCATAAACAACATTGTTTTGGTTGTCATTTCCTGTCTTACTGGTTTGGCCTTGAACAACTTGAATTTTGTTGATATAGAATTGTTATAGCAAAAAAGAGTTTACTTTTGCCGTAATTTGAATAAAAGTTCATGTCCTGGCAACAGGCAATTTACAAAGAGCAATGTAGGCTGGGTAGCAGTTCCAAAACCTTCCATCACTGCTAATATAACTACTTTGAAAAATGATTCACTATAAAAAGAACCTATCTCATTATATTTATGCCATTATATACATGGATGAAGTAATTAACTTGTAAATAACGATCCTAAAAGCTAAAAAGCTAAATTTTTATGGTCTGTCTATGCAAACAATCTGTGTTTACCTTGTTTCTCCTCCTCCTTCTCTCCTCCTCCTCCTCCTCCTCCTCCTCCTATTATTATTTATTACTATCACTTGTTTTTGAATTTGTATTCTGCCTTTCTTCTGTATGTCTCTTGATGATTTCATCACCACAACAAAAACTGTGCTGAGTAAGTTTGGCTAAGAGCGAAGTTATTCAATAAGCTTAAAGTGAAATGGAGATTTTAAATTGGGTTTCCAATTCCTACCCTAAATTTTTAACCACTACATGAGTTTTGAGTCCTTACCTTCTGGCTTTTCACTAAGTGGGTTTTCTTTTGGAGTCGCATGGATCCACCAATCACCTGAGCTCCCTTCACATGCTACTTTCATGACAGGATATTACATAAATAATTGAATTTAAGAATTCTACTACTTTCTCCTTTGCAACACTGGGCTATGATCATGCTTCTAAAATGATATGATCTTAAATGCAGAGAAAACACTTCCATTGTTAACATATAGTGCCACATGATTTGGTATTGATTCAGTAATTGTGCTAAGCACATTCAAGCTTACAGAAAACTGAAGAAAAATGTTAACAATTGATCAGGGAATATCACCCCTGCTGGTGATGGAGCTAAGAAGCTTGTCCATTCTATAGCACATCTGGGAGATCTTCTTCCCTTGATTCTTCTGTTGGAGACATAAAGAAAGCAATTTTCACAAACTATATTTTTTTCGTCATTCTGCTATGTCCTTTCAAAACAATTGCTCAATAACATGGCAGAAAGCCTTTGTGTGGCAATTGGCAATTGTAAGAATTATAAGTGTTATATTATATTGGTAAAATTTGGTATGCCTGCACAGACAATTTACAATATGAGGCTACATCATATATTACAGTCACAGTCCAGTATCAAACTTGGCTATTTTCCAGTTTAACTTCTCCAAATATATATTTTGTCTTTAGTGTTGACAATACATTACCATAGTCTAAATATGTTTCTCCCAAATTTGATATGTCTCCCTGATTATATTGAAATGTGATTCACTGGATGACATGCTTAAATTTAGAATGTTTCATTATATTTATTATTTTATTCTGTGTCTCCAACAATAACCTTCCTTTTTATCCCATTTGAAAAGGGAATCCCTGCTGGATAGGATCCACTTACAAAGTTGATTTACCACTATACAAAACCATTTAAAGGCTTCTTTTAAAAATAAAAGCCAGCTTTAATATTAGAATGTCTCTCCAAGGTCTGCTTTGGTACAAGTGTTTCATTAAATTAAAACTTAATTAGAGACTAAGAATGAAGGATGAGCATCGTTTCTGCATTATTTGCATTCCTTTAAAAGATCGCTCAGATGGCAGGGTGCCATTCTGCTCCATTTAATTCCAGGTAGCTCCACTGAACTTTGTCTGCTTTCCTTCCTGATTTCCCTAGCAAATAATGTTTACCTAACTGCACAGCAGGTGCCCATGTTGTACAAGGCTGAATACTCTCCATGCCCTGGGAGAGATTATGCAATCAAAATTAGTCCCATTAATTTCCAAATCTAGGATGTTGGTTATAAGCTTTTTTTATTGTGTTTTCTGGCTTTGCCCTTTTGTCATTACAGTATAACAGAAATCTTTCAATGCCCAGAAATTGATCATTACCCATCCTTACCCTTCAGGTGTTCTGTATTAATTTCCAAGTATTTTCATTCACAGGAAGCCCACTAAAGCATGAAAGGTTTGGGAACAGGCAGTAAATTTTAATTAATTATCCCTGTCCAAAGGAAGCAAACTCAAAGGTCTCATTGTAACCAAAACAATTATTGTTTTTATCTCCAAACAATGGGATGCCATTCCTGACACTGGAGGTAAGTTTCAGTAGAGCTGCCCTGTTTTGAACCACTGACCCTTATTGACTCCTGGCTATTGATATATGGAAAGAGAATGCATCTGGAGCATTAAATACAGGAATGTTGTCTGCCATTTCTTAATTCTAGAATAAAAAAATAAAAGTTAGAAAATTGTTGAAGAATAGTGTCTCCTCTGCTGTTGATATTCATCAAATTAAAAAATTAAGCAATCATAGTGAGACTTCTGTTTCATCTCTAGGTTATACTACCTGGATATCTAGCAAAGTCTTATGTATCATTTTAAGTCAGAAGTTAAATTCAAGAGATAGTCACATTTTCGACCGGAATAAAGAAGAACAATGTTTTTCTATGCAATTTTATTCCCTCCTATGATCATTTTGGCAAATGTCTTTTAATTGTTTCAAGATACAGTCTTAACTCAAATCATCAGAGAAAATTTCCCAAAGTGGTGTCCTACAAATGTGTTTAATTATAGCTTGCTTATTTTCTTTTCTTTTTTCTATATGCAAAAAGAAAACAAGACAAGGACAGAGACACAGGGAGTAAATAATAAGAAAAGCATACATCTTACACAGATCAAACAAAAAAACCCTCCAAAATATGTAATTGTGTGTTTTATATAAATAAATGCTACACAATTCAATTGTTGACATTTAAGTTGTCAAGAATCAAGAGAGTTCACTTAACTTTAGGTGAAAAAAATCTTCTAGGAAATTAAACATTTAAATTACCATTTTTGATACAAATTTCTAAGCAGCCTGATGAACACTTCATATGGTATTTCATTCCATAACAGTATCAAAATCTTTGTAACCTGCAGTATTCATTTCTTATGTCTAGTTAATTTCTAAGCCATTGGTAAACATTTTAAAAGAATATAGGCATCAACAAAAATATAGGTAACAAAAAAACCCCAATGAGTCCTCAGAACACAATTATTATGATAAATAATGTTTATCTAAGAGAGAATCAGTATTGTTTATGATCACTTCATATGAACCACAATTAGATTACAGTTTCCAGAAATTGTAACCCACTAAGGAGAAAAAAGCTATGCTAGATTGTAGATCCACATATGCAATGTGAACATACAGAACTGTACCATGAGAATAAGGGTCAAAGTTCCTCACTACTTTTACAAGAACATAGAAAACTAGGGGACGATTCTGAGGAAGAAGAATAATTACTAAAACTTTCAAAGATAAAAGCTTAAAAAATCCTTGTGAGATGATAAAAGGTGTTAAGAGATTATATTTTTAACCATTTAAAATGGTTACGATTATAAGTTACTGGTGGGAAAAGCCTCTTTCTTCTGTACAATGTCATTGTAATTATGTAATGTCTTGGGAGCATTTCTCTATTTTTCCCCGTAGATCAGACAGGAGAATTTCCATGCTTTTAAATAGAAGAAGAATAGGAAGAAAAGCACAACCCAGATTTCATCTAACTCTAAGAAAATCTGATGAACTTCTTCCTTTTCTCTGAACTTTGCCCTCTCCATCATTTCCCCCTGCTCTATGGGTACATGCTCATACTTTAGAAAGCTCTTAAATATACTACTTTTTACTTAGGCAGATTATACACTTTACTGCTATATACGATGGCACTGTTAATTTATGTTTTCATATATCAATTTTATATTTGCATATGTTGTTGTTTTAATAGGGTTTTTTATTGTTGAATTGCTTTGAAGAGCATTAATTCAGCACAATTGGGAGTAATAATAAGGAAGGATTTGAATCTGCATGAAAGTTAAAGACATTGGTACTCTTAAACATTAGTCAAATAGTCCCTTTATTTCCGTGCAAGGACATGGATGCTTTTACATGAAAGTGGTACTACCTCTTTGTTCCGGTAACATGGAAAACAGATCCCTTTGTCTACCAGGTATGAGAGCTCTTATGTGAAAGAGATACATAATATTAGCAAAATAATTAGTATGGAAGAGTAATCCTCCAATCAGACTCATCCCATTCTAGGAAAAACTTACACTCAGGTCTCTTTGAAGATCATTATTGAGGAAATATTCCTGCAGCTCCCATGATGATTTGTCAAAGACAAGACACGTCAAATATTAAGGATATCAGTCAAAAGCATTTTGATCCAAATTGAATATTCATTCCATATGATGGGAAAATCCTATATGATGAAGTAAACCACAGAACTATCAACTAAAGACTAAATTAAAGTACAATTCAAGCAGGAAGAATAGTATGTGAACCTTTATAGAAATAAGAAAAACTACACTATTGTGAATACAAATTTGTATATAACAAATGGAAATAAGCTTTGCTGTGATTATTTGTATTCATTGAATATCTGTAATTGTGGCCATTACAACATCATGCCTGTGTGTTTTGGCAGAAATGGCCCTTAGTTGTTCTTTCTAGATTTCTGAAGATTGAAAGGAAATGCCATCTATTTTAAAATCTTTATTTGTTCAACAGAAGAGGAAAGCTTTTATCCTAGTTGATGACCAGTCCTTCCTCTCTACAGTTAGAGTCAATAGTTTTGAGACTCCATATCAAAGTCAGCTGGGTAACTTTGAGACAGTCACTGTCTCTCTCAGCTCCAGGAAACCCAGCCTTCAGAAAAACCTTGTCAAGACTGCAGGGACTTGTTTAGGCAGTCACCAGAAGTCAACATTGACTCAAAGGCATGTGCAAACAAAAATCTATATTTAGAGTGGCCTTTGTGGCTCACTGTAAGCATTTCTTTGTTGGGTCAAAGGAAGCTACTTACCGTATTTTTCGGACTATAAGACACACCGGTGTATAAGATGCACCAAGATTTTGAAGAGGTAATAGCAATAGCAATAGCAGTTAGACTTATATACCGCTTCATAGTGCTTTACAGCCCTCTCTAAGCGGTTTACAGAGTCAGCATATTGCCCCCAACAATCTGGGTCCTCATTTTACCCACCTCGGAAGGATGGAAGGCTGAGTCAACCTTGAGCCGGTGAGACTTGAACTGCCGAACTGCAGCTAGCAGTCAGCTGAAGTAGCCTGCAGTGCTGCACTCTAACCACTGCGCCACCTCGGCTAAGTAAGAAAAAAAAAGTTTTTGCCCTCCCTCAGCCCCCAGGAGCACTCTGCAGACCTCCCAAACTGTCTGCACACCCCATTTTTGTGAAAAATGGGCGGTTTTTTGTCTGTTTTTTGCAAAAATGGGACATTTTTGCCCTCCCCCAGCCCCCAGGAGCACTCTGCAGACCTCCCAAACCCTCTGCGCACCTGTTTTCACATGGGATGGGGCTTTGGGAGGCCAAAAATGGCTGTATTCAGTGTATAAGATGCACCAACATTTCCACCCTCTTTTGGGGGGGGAAGTGTCTTATACTCTGAAAAATACGGTAATTAGAATCATATCTTCCTAACACTGTGGATTCTAGGTTGTCAGCTGTGAATTTTGAGAGTTGCATATTCAACAGATTTGGAGGGTGGAAAGTTACCTATGGTTGCCCATGATTCCAGCCTTCCTCAACTGTATCTATGGTTACACAAAATATGGGCTCTTCTGCGCACAAAAGCAACTCTTTAAATTGCAAAAATTGCACAGTGTCTGATGAAAATAGTACACGACAAATCCCAGCAAGATGTGATGTTTTTATATGTCACATGATTGATTTGATTTGATGCCAAGAAGTTATTTTCAGCTCCTAGAGAACTCATAGATTTTCTCCATGATAACCTATCCCTAATCTATTCTTTCTATTCTATCTGTCTATTTTATTGAGAGTGATCCTTTTCTTCTCTTTCTTTTCATTTTTCCCAGCATTAGAAAGCTGGGTATTTGCATAATATATCTAAAGTACGATAATTCGAGCCTGGTCATTTTTGCCATAAATGAGATTTCTGGGTTGATTTGTTCACTTAATTTGTTGCCTCTCCATGGGTATTCTCAGGAGTCTTCTCTAACACCAAAGTTCAAAGACATCAATATTCTTCCTATTCTGCTTTTTTAAATTCCAATTTTCTCTTCCATGGAGTGGCAGAGGGAATGCCTCTACTTGTATGATTCTGATTTTATAGATATAAACACATCCCAGCATTTGAATATCTTTTCCAAGGCCATCATGCTTATTCCTTTACTATTGATAGTTGATTATAAAAGGCAGATATCCACCACTGCAATATCTTTATTGTAAATTCTAATTTGTTAGTCTCATATGGTTAACCTGATAGGAATCACAAATACAACCTTGTAATGCTACATTGACAGAATCTTGAAAATTCAAAGTACAATTCTCCCACCCATCCCAATTTCCTTTACAGCCTGAAAAATTAAGGAAGGTCTCTTCTAAGACCCTTGCCCTACCGACTATTTTGTGGTAGATCATGCTGTCTCTTATATGACCATTCCCTTGGCAGCATCTCTTCACCCAGTTTCCCAATGCTTTTTCCATGATTAAGCAGCTTTTATTCCAGTAATATTCCAGTATAAAAGGACAGGATTTCAAAATAACTATTCTTAGCAACGGTCAGTGGATTGTATTTTCCACAGAAATAAATGGGATTGAAGTTTAGCTATGACTAATATGTAAAGTTGTATGAGGCAGCTTGGATTTGCCATTCTCACCAATATGAGCAAGATGCAGAATTCTCCTTCAGCAAGCACTTCCTGTTGACTCAAAGCTTTACCTAGCACACTGGTGTCAAACTCACGGCGTCACGTTGCCGTCATGTGGTGTTGCATGATCTTTTTCTCTTTGCAGAGCCGGGGTGGGTGTAGCCTGCATGTGATGCATCTGGCTGCCAGTTTGACACCCCTGGCCTAGCAGCTCCATTAACTGAAAATTGAAGCAGGTGAAAGCAAAAGAAGGAAGGAAGGAAGGAAGGAAGGAAGGAAGGAAGGAAGGAAGGAAGGAA
>QLTV01001459.1:118573-133788 GCA_003457575.1 Thermophis baileyi
AAAGAAAGAAAGAAAGAAAGAAAGAAAGAAAGAAAGAAAGAAAGAAAGAAAGAAAGAAAGAGCTGCTTCTCTCCTTTATAAATGAAGGGGGTCGCATTGTTCATAAAGCAACATCAATAGAGTGCTTGTTTAAAAGCATCATCAAAGTGAAACATTTATTTAAATTTTCCACGGACGTACTAATTTGTCTTAGAGATTTCAGTATTATTCAGATTACATTAATGTAGACTGATGTCCCAATGTATACTTAAGCCCTGGATACTGTTAAAAAAATGTGTAAGAGTAACTGCATAACTGAGGCAGCTAATCAGCAGTGTATATCGAGGGGGTCAAAACAGTCAAAAAGCTGATAATGGTATTGCAATTAAAACCCTACCCCTTTTTTTATATGCATGCAACACTGGTGCAGTATAAAAGGACAGGATTTCAGTCATACCACTCTACTTTTTTTTTTTTTTGTACTCTCCCTATAGACATATCTTCCAATGAATGTCAAACAGTAGCCAAGATGCATTCTTTACATATTGAATGAGTTATTTTCTCTTAAAGATAATGCAGGGCTCAAAAACATAGCATAAGCAAACATTTATTCATTGTGATAACAATGTTATCTTTTAATTGCATTTGTGGAGTTTGATTTCAGAGAAAGAAACAAGTCCAAGAATCATCAATATAGTTGAAAAAACAGGTTCTGCTTATTATTCATATTATTTCAACCTGCACTTTCTACTGCATTTGCTTTTAGCTGTTCTTGCTATATAGAATTTCACTAGGGATGGAAAACAATATTTTACCCCTAGCTAAAAGCTTATTTCATTTTCTCAGAAAAGAGATGTTAGCACATTTCCAACTTCCAGTTTCCAATTTTTGCTGTTTGAGAGCTCCATTGATTAAACAAAGGATGGAAAGTGTAATTCAAATCTGATTAAAAATGTAGATAATTAAACAAATTAACTAACAAATTAACATAATGAGACCTATTTTGAAGTAAAATAAAATCTGGCCATAATTTTAAAATAATCTGAAGTTGTCTGGTTTTAAAACTATGCTTTGAATGCTCTCAATTGTCACCTAATTCCGGTTACTGATATTAGAACCAACCATTTCCTGCTGAACATCCAGTGAAAGAATCTAAAAAACGTTTTGTTTCTGTTTTTTCGATAGGATAATACAGGTAATTGTCATAGGTGTTATACATGGACAGGTGCATATTGAAACAATAATTTAATATTTTGAGTATTTTTATGGTATTAAATGACATTTATGGTATTCTGTAAGACAGAATATGAAATGAAATTGTGTAGAAAAGATGAACATGTAACTACCAAAATTTATACAACTTTACTAAAATTTGAAACAGAACGGCAGTCTAAAGAATGTATGATAAAGTGGGGAATGGAAAAATATGTGGCTGAAAGGACTGAAATCTATATTTTGTTACAATCTTAAGGATAATTTTTACAAAACGATGTGCCATTAGTATACTGTATGATACCATAAAAATTATTCAGAGTAATTGTATGGAAATTTGAAATTTTCAAATTTACGATGTGAATAACAAGAATGCTCATTTTATTATATTTATTGAATATATTAAAAACCCAAAAAACTTTGGGCTCATATACAGTGATTTAAAGTATTTTAAAGATTAACATTCAAGATTTAGCAATACCTACAATGGAGGAATTGTACATGATAGAACTTGCTAAAATGGCTAAATTCACTTGCTTAATTAGAGAAAAGACAATCTAGAATACATTTATTAGATTGCCGTTTTGCATAAAAATGAAAAAATGAATGTATGATTTATGGTTTTGATAATTAGACAAGATATAGTATAAAAAGAAGAGACTCATAATATAATTTTAGATAGAGAAGTTAAAATATAATTGAACTTATAACTGCTGGGAAGAAGATTGTAAGCCACTTAAAATATAACACATATGTAACTGAAGAGTAGCTTCAGTTTCTGCAAGAAAAAACAAAGAAATATGTAAAGAAGTTACTTTCAACCTCCAACACAACAAGTATAAACACATGTAATAACTGTTTACTCCCTATAGCGTTAAACAGATATCTTGTTATCCCATATCCCATCCCTTATCTTTAGTCAAATCCATAAAACATCAACTTTTGAATTCTTGTACCATGAAAAAAATCCATTGCTAAACATTGCTTAAAAAGGATTTATTTTCACCTTGATCATTTTTTTTTCATTAACAATCCTGTAATTCCTTACATCAAAGTGGAGTCAGGTCAACTGAAGGCAGCTTGAGTGTTTACTGGCCAGATGCCCTTTCTGATGCCTCTGCAGAGTTTGCAGCAGCAATTATTCATTGCACTCAGAGAAAAAATATCTGCCGCTATCTAGAATCGAACTCACAGCCTCCTGATTATGAGCAGAGAGCTCCACCTCTAGGCCACTACGCCGCTCTTTCACCTTGATCAAATAAATGTCTTATTTCAAGTGGCACCTATGTCAGCTTCAAACAAAATCTTAGATGACTGACAAAGAACAATTAACATATCCATATGGGGTGGTGGTGGTGATAGGAGTAAGATTCAAAATTTTGCAAGCCTCGAAAGATGTAAGACCTGCATTTCCTAATCTTATATTATCAAGCAAGTTATCTATACTGGATAACAAAAAGATATAATATCTGAATAGCAGAACACTACTGTATATATGGAATAAGCTTGTTTGGCCAATGGACTACGCAGGTATTTATTGTACAAAAAAACCCCAAGAAGAACATAAACTGAAAGGACTTGGTGTAAGACAAAGTTTATAATTTAAAGCCTTGGCAATTTTGGAATCTCCTAAAACTGTATCCAGTAATTTCACCATTAGCATCACCATCAAATAATTTTACTTGAAGAACTACTACAGTAAGAACTATTTAATAACATTTGCTAATATCCTACAAGCAGACTCAGAAAAAAGACTAGAGTCACAGCAAGAATTGGCAATGAAAGTAGGAATTTACCATGATTAATGTATTTACAAATTGCTTAAAGAATGAAAAGTGACCTTAAGAGAGAAGGCAGAACCTTGAAAAAGATGACAGAATTTAAACTGCTTATACAGAACCATGATAATTCACTGAAACAAATTTACAAATTGCTACTGAAATGTAACATGGAGATGGAACAAATTAAAATTGCATGATAAAGAGGATGCAAAATTTCAAAGTAATCTCAGTGGAACAAAGGAAAAGCTATAGGTTAAAAAAAAAATCACTCCAAGCTATAATCTGAGGGGAAATTGGTATAAAATATTTCATAAATGGTAAACCCATCAATGTTCACCAAGATGAACAAATAATAATAATAAATGTTGGAAACCCCCAATAAGGAACCCCCAAAATGAAGGATCATTTTATCCCATATGGTGATTATGCATTAAAGTCTAAAAAGTATTGGAAGGGTATATATCAAAAACATAATAACAATTTAAAAATAACCTATGTACTGAAATTAATTCATTTTCAATTTATTCTAGCCAAAAGGTCCAAACAGCAAGTTACAAATATAGTCTAAATTGTTGCATTAGATAAAACAATGAAAATGAAAGTTGGTTGATGATGCATGATTTGTAAATATGACAGCATGTACAGTATACATAAATTTAATCAAATTTAAGCATGACTGTTTCCTTATTATACAACACATCACACAGGAAGTTAGATTCAGATATTTGGGACATGATTTCTAGGAAAGCATCACGAGACCAATTAAAAACAACAGATAAAATACTTAAAAAGATATAAGCAAAAAACTCCAATGTTTGATATTAAATATTAAACGTATAGCATAAATATTTAAGTAGTTAGCATTAGTGATTGGGGGAAAAGAAAGATGGGAAGGGAAGAATATGCCACCAAATTCTCCTTAACAATATTTTTACTTGTGTTCTATTTTTTCATTTTACTTTTGTAACTTTATTCTTTTTTTACTCTTTAAGCTGATAAACTAAAACGATGATGATGATTGATGATTATTGATGATGATGATGATGATGGATGATGATGGATGATGATGATGATGATGATGATGATGATGATGATGATGATGATGATGATGATGCAACTCAGTAAGGAGCCTATCCCCCTCCAACCCCCAACTTCTCCTGAATAGCTTTGTTTTGGCAGCCTTCCTAAAGTTCAGAAGTGAAGCTTTTAACTGGATGTCAGATGGGGAAGCTGTTCCAGAGAACTGGCACCCAAAATCCCCTACAAATCTCCTTTGGTAGTTAAAGGACCAGGCTAAAAAGCAGGAAATTGCAAGTTCTAGTCCCTTCCTTTGGCATTAAAGATAGCTGTGTGACTTTGGGCCAGTCACTCTTTTCAGCCCAATTCATCTCACATGTTATGGGCAAAATAGAAGGAGAAATAAGTATAAGATACATTTACTATCTTAAGTTATTTATAAACATAATAAATGCAGGAATAAAATAAAATAAATGATAAAATAAAATAATAAAGCAAAGCAAAATAAAGTATAGTAAAGTAAAATAAAATGCAGATAGTTCTGCAGATACCTGAGTGCCAAACCAAATTAGACTTTAAGGTCAAAATCAACAATTTGAAGTGTGTCCAAAAGGTTGAGTTAACTAATGCTACTATTGTGTGTGTAGCAGTGCCAATACACTGGCTGCTGTAATTTGCATCAACATCATCTTCTGAGAAACTTTCAAAGCAGCCTCTTGAAGGGTGCAATCAAATAACATAATTGGGATGTGTGAAAGCCATGATTCAGGATCCCAGGGCCTCGTTCTCCATGAACAGTTGCAATTGGCTTACCATGTATGTCTATTATAAAAAAAATACAGTATGTGCTGAAAGAGGCATATATGGGGAAAAAATGCATAAATAATTTATATAGTTCATTTTGAAAATATTAACTGCAGAAAATATCTTAGGAAAATAACAAATAAATACAAAATGAAAAAATATAGTAAGAGTAATTACTGTAAAAATGAACGCAAATGTCTTTTTTTTAATTAAGAAGAGTGGTATAGAAATGACTGAATTAAAATTTTTGAAAAACTGAGAGAATACCAAACATTTTTATATTACACTTTTTGTTTCAGGTTTCACTTAGGAGACAAAATTTGAATCAAGACTAGGAATACGATTATGGGGTTAATTGATAGCTTAATCTGCTTTAGAATATAAATATTTGCTGTATGATTATTACTCATCATCACTGCTTATATAATTTAATGGACTGTAACATGCCAAGAGATGAGCAAGCTATAAATAATTAACTAATAGAAGTACAGTATATCTTTTGTAATGTTAAATTGGAAAATTGACATACAGCCAATTGAAAGTATGACATCATTGCCCTTCTTTTAAACCTGTGAGAATCTACACAAGTATAGCTTATACCAGGGTGGACCTCATCCCCTTTGTACAGGGTATTAACATTTTTTCATATCATATATCCAAACTATGCCACCACAATTGCCAAAAATTAGCGATGAGATTTCTTTCTGTTTGACATTCAAGAAATCTATACTTAAAATGTATTATTCTTGTGAAACCCCAAACTCCTGAAGAAAAGAGAAGATATGAACATTGCCATCCTCTCCCACATGTATAGCTATACATCAGTGTCACACCCACTCAATTCTTGTCTTCCTGCAACTTGGCTTGCATCATCATCCCCACCGTACTTCATCAAGTTTTGGCCCAAGGGAACAGGAAAGCAATCCATTTTATAGGATGACAGCTTAACCATGAGGCACATCTCTCTTCAGTGATAGTACTCTTCAGGAATCAAAGATTACCTTTTGCTAAGTGAATAAAGTGAACATTTCAAAATGGAGAGTAAAGGCATAATAGTAGCATTGTAGAAATCTCCAGAGCTGAAAGCGATCAAAAGAAGATATTGTACTATTTTAGCAACTCCCTGAGACTCCCTCAGAAGACTTTCTGGTTAGCCTCCTTTGACAAATACAACTGTGAGAAACATGGCATATATTATTGCTTGCAGTTAGTTAGCTATTGAACTTAATTTGTCCAGCATGATCAGGCTATAATTACTTCACAGAGACTATTTTTTTTTCATTCCACATACACTAATGTAATTTAATTTAATAGAATATTTATCTGACCTGAAAGTGCCTCTTACACAGACTGAGAGCTGTTGTCATTCAGTGGATGAGTGCTCCTTTGTAAAGTCTATGTGAAATGTGTGGTAGACAGTTTCCAGTTATGTATAGATAGTTTCTTGGAGACACTTGATTTTATGCAGTTGTTGTGTTGTTTTGTTCTGTAATGTATCCCATAAGGATACATCTTAATAATTTCATTGTCATGAATAAATAACAAATATCTGATTATATTACCAGTCCCAAATTTAAGTCAAGTGGGTACCTACAAAATTGTTAGGAAACTAATTGAAGAAAATTCCTTGCCTACACCCCAAAAACATTATTTAGACAAACTTTACAGATTCCTTGGTAAATTTAGGACATGAAGTCAATTCAGAAGATACCCTGAAGAAGAATTAGGTCAATGCTGTTATAGAATTCCAGTTCTTTTCTATGTTGTAAAGGTGTGTTGCATTTCAGTAATGAAGGGAAAGTATTCTGAACATGCACAAGATTGTCGCAACAGCAAATTGTCACTGCATAATTTCACTAATTCCATTAACTTGTATTAATATGAAACTACTACATCCCTGTGGGACACGGTGGCTCAGTGGCTAAGACACTGAACTTGTCAATCAGAAGGTCGGCATCCCTAGCGCTGCCTAATGGAGTGAGCTCCTGTTACTTGTCCCAGCTTCTGCCAACCTAGCAGTTCGAAAGCACATAAAAAATGCAGGTAGAAAAATAGGGACCACTTTGATAGGAAGGTAACAGCGCTCCAAGCACCTTTGACATTTAGTCATGCTGGCCACATGACCACAGAGACGTCTTTGGACAGTGCTGGCTCTTCGGCTTAGAAATGGAGATGAGCACCATCCCTAGAGCCGGAAACGACTAGCACGCATGTGCGGGGGAACCTTTACCTTTACCTTACTACATCCTTAATTAGTTAGGGTAGTATTTAATAAACTTGCTGTGCAATGAAGAGGGATTCCACCATCATCTACATGGATCCAGTATCTCTTTTGAGTGATGGATAGTAAACGTCAAAAGAATGTCCAAGATGGTCTCCTGCTGATGGGATGTCATTTCTTAATACAGTCCAATTCAGATTGGACTGATGACCTGCATTCCTGTTGGATAGCAGCAGAAAAAAGTCCCAGAAATTTTATCAACTTCTCAGTCTAGTCTGGAGATTTCTGCTAATCTCTCATCCAGCTATTAAATATTTGCAATCCTGCTTTTATCAGTAACTGCTATTTCCATAAGACCTTCATATGCACTATATACTTTTTAAAAAATAACTCAGTGAGATAAAATCTAGAATGGATTTGCTAATTTATAATTTATTGGGAAATTTGCTCTTGTTAGTTTACTGAGGTGGAAAAGGGAATTTCACACTCACAAAGAAATTATGACAAATGTATTTTATTATAATTAGTGCTATTAGTAGAGATTGTCTTTATCTAATGCACATTAAAAGGTTCAGATAAGAATGACAGGATGAATGTCTCATAAATAATATGTCTTTGGTCCCAGTCCTTACAATTTGTCTCTATTCTATCTCTCTGTGTGTGTGTATGTGTGTGTGTGTGTGTGTGTGTGTGTGTGTGTGTTAAGCCTATACAATATGGCTTTGATTTACTTTAAAAAGCAATGTTGTTTGTGAAGAATATAGTAGTACTCAATGCAAAGACACTGGTTTGGCTTGAGAAATTATTTGTGTCACTTGAGAGCTGCAACCAAGACTTGCAATGACCAAGGCAGCCTCCTGCACATATGTAGCATGTGTACAAAAGCTATTGCAACTGCTAGAAAGGAGGATTCTATGTTACCCTGATTCTATGTTCAAATTGAAGAGTGAAATATTCAAATGGACCTTTGAAGGGCCATTTGAATATTTGTTGAAGCATTTATTTATACAGTCATATGAAAAAAGTACACCCTCTTTGAGTTCTATGGTTTTATGTATCAGGACATAGTAAAAAATCATCTGAATATTTATGGTTGACTCAATGACTGCAAGGTGCCCAGGTGCTGTGGCTGTAAAACAAGCCCAAATCTGATGTTTGTGCTGTTATACTGTGTTTGGTTTTCACCAAATGTGGCACTGTGCATTATGGCTACACATCTCCAAAGGACAGTGTTCCTGAAGTCATGATTTTCAGATGCAACTTTGCAAACCAAACCCTGCTGCCATGTTCTTTTTAAAGAAAATAGTTTTTTCCCCTTGGCAACCTTTCCAAAGAAACTATACTTATTCAGTCTTTTTTTAATTCTATTGTCATGAACTTTAATGTTTGTCATGCTAACTGAGGCTTGTAGAATCTGAGATGTAACTTGGATTTTTTGAGATTTCTTTGCACGATCTGACCTTGGGTGAATTTGCTGGGACATCCACTCCTGGGAAGATTGGCAACTGTCTTGAATGTTTTCCACTTGTGAATCTTCCTCACTGTAGAATGATGGACTTCAAATTGTTTGGAAATGGTCTTATAACTCTTCCCAGATTGTTGGGCAGCATCAATTGCTTCTTGACAATGATTGCTGAAGTCTTTACTCTTTGGCATTGTGTTAACACACACCTCAATGCTGGAGACCAACAAACTCCTAAAATGTTGACTTTTATAGAGGTACTCTATAAAATCATCACACTTCTGATGATCAATTAATCAAGGGCACTTCATTAGCAGCACCTGGCTGCTACTTAGCCTCTTCCTACCCATGGAAGCAGTTTGTACTTAGTTTTTCACACATGGCTTCTCCATTTTGGGGTTGTTGTGTTTTTTGTAAAATAAATGATGACATGGTGTATTATGTCATGTGTTCTTGTTCATCTGAGGTTGTATTTACCTACTTTGAAAAGATGCTGAAGACCAGATTATTTTTATTTTGTCCTGATACGTAAAACCATATAACTTAAAGAAAAGGTACTTTCTTTTTCTTGTCTTTTTTTAAAAAAAATTTTTTATTAAATACACATAAAACACAAACACATACAAAACAAACAAACTAGTAGGGATACAATTTCCCCATACTTACAATAAGCTTGTATCGGCTAATATCCACAGTTATATTATCCCTTATGTATATATTTACAGTTTATAGTTTACTTGTTCTTCCTTTCTTTATTTCTTACTTCTTCTATAACGTTGTTGTATAAAATAATCTTACTTCTTCTATAATAGTTTATCTTTAACATTCATATTAATCAAATATTGACAATTTCAGTTCATCCTTCACCTATTCTTTCTCTCTTCCAGCCATTCATATAATTTATTCCATACTAAGTAATATTCAGATTCTTCTTTTTCTTTTATTTTCTTCGTTAATTTGTCCATTTCAGCACATTCCAATATTTTTCTAATTATGTCCTCATCTTTTGGTATTTCCTCCTGTTTCCAAAATTGCGCATAGATTATTCTTGCCGCCGTAATGATATGTATAATCAGATACTGTAATTCCTTTTTATATTTTTTATCAATTAGGCAGCAGCCTTAGTATGGGTCAAGGAGTGGATGGAGCTAAATAATAAGAGAATTTTGACATAGAGGGACACGATTTTCAATTAGGATGGCATGCGTTTATATGGGATGAGAAATATAAATCTCATGCATATTTTAAGGGACATTTGGTTAGGAACACATTATTGCAAATTTGGCTGAACATCAAAAAATAACATTATACAAAAATTCCAAATTGGATTTCCACAATTGAAGCCATAAATTACACAAGTTCAAAGACATTTGACAAAATTATACGTTATAAAGATTTATTAGACAAACTAGAGAAGATTTAACGGAACATGGGATAAACTTAGACTGGTGGACTTATACACAAGTCCAAGCCAAATATCATAGCGACACTAAAATCTATGAACTTCAGAAAAAACCTAATGACCTTGATAAGATACTATTCGGTACTGATGACAAACTAATTGGTAAAATTTATAAATTTATAATAAGATATAAAATGGAAAAGGAGATGGTTAAGGACATGATAATAAGATGGGCAAAAATTTTTGGACACACTATAGATTTGGAGAAATGGGGAAAAATTTGGACATTTAATTGGAAATTAACAATGTCGGTGGTGTACAAGAAAAAACAGTATAAGATGTTTTACAGGTGGCACTTACCTCCTGTAAGAATCGCTAGGATGTTCCCAAACTCATCACCAATGTGCTGGAAATGCAAGAAGGAAAATGGAACTTACTATCACTTATGGTGGACTTGTTTAAAGGCAAAAAAGTACTGGAACAAAATTAGATTATGGTTAAAAGAGATAATAAAAGAAGATATAGATGGGAAACCTGGACTATTTTTATTGGGCATAATTGGTACTTTCTTTTTCATGTGACTGTAGATCTTCAAACTTAGCAAATATGTTTGCACATGTATATACATACAGACATGAAATAAGGATAATCAAAAATTCCTTGAATGAAGCTGGCTCTTATAACTTAAATGAATATCATAATAACTGTGCTAATTTTGTACTGCTAGGATTATCAGTACATTTTCATATTACAAGAGAAGTTTATAAGATCTTTTGTTCTCATTTTATTTCACTCCTAGAACTAATTGGACTTAGAGTTGATAGCCTTCTAAAAGTGATTGAAAAGAGACTGATTCTTCTATTACTTTGTTTTTATTGGGGGTATTCTTCTATATCAATATCATTCATATCCCATCATCATTCTCATTTCATCTATGCCATTGCAGACATTTTTGTTCATTATGGCAAACATTTCACATCGATGCAAAGCAGAGAGGTAATGATAGAATGAACACAACTGGCTCAAGAAATTTCCCCAAATATGTTTGAAATCTGAAATAAAAAGGAAAATTATTTCCATTGTGAATGCTTGTGAATGTCATAATAACTGAATGCAGGGTCTTTCTTAAACAGCCCACTCTTCAGTTTTGTCTGATCATTTCTTCATACTTGTATAACTGATTTTGTGAAATGCTTTCACAGTGAAGCCCATTATGAAGTATTGCTTATTCATCAATATTCTGCCAGCAGCAAATGAGTCATTTTGTTAATGATGGAGAATGCTATGAAACAGCGAATCCACCTAAATTGCTTCATTGATTTCAATAGGACCACATTACTTTACATGTTATCTGACAAAATTACTGAATTTAACCGTAATATTGCTCCAGTATTTTTATTATTTGCAGTTTTAGTTTTAATGTAGAACATTCTTACATTACAATGTTCACTTGTTATAGTAAATGTCAGATGCTCAGTATCCTTTGGGTTAGTATCCTTTACAAAACTAACATTAGTGAAAAGATAGCAGGGAGACGTGGAATGTGCCACCAAACATAATTCCTAAGAGTATATCCTTTTTGTTAAAACAACTTAAAGCATAGTTTGAAATTGTACTATGTAAGACTTCAGAGAGATGTTTTACTTTGATAAGGGTTCATGAATAATATCTCTTTGAAAATGCTTTGCGAGGCAGCTTAGCGCCTAAACTTCTAAAAATGGCCTTGTTGTCACTATACTGTCACCCCAAGGCCCTCTCCAGTACTTTTAAGTTCTTCTATGCTTCCAAAATCTAACTGGATAAACATTGGTGTTTCTTCTAAGTACTCGAACTGCCAAATGAGATTTCAGAGTGACCCCGAGCAGGCTAAGGTGGAGAACCACTGTGGTGTTAAGAGCCTGACTGAAGCAAAGGGAAAATATCTCCCATAGCAAATTATTTAAAAATATTCAATATCCACTCTCTATCTTTCAAACAAAACTATTTTTTTCATATTTTCCTTTAATGGACAGAATTCATGGTAACTGCTGCTTTTATTATATAGCTAGTGGCCATTTATGTTTCTAGCATCATTTGAGTAGTTGTTGAAAATGATGTCTGCTCTTATAATAAATAAAAAAGAATGGTTAGGATCAGTTCCAGTGTTATGTAGTAAAAAAAAAAAACCCACATACATTTAAAGACCTTAGCCTGTTAACATGCAAATTAAATGAAATAAGCTCACTCATATTATATCTGACTTAAAAATATATTTATCTTGGGACAATTCCAGACAGGCAGTCTACCTCTCACCCAAATCTTCTGTCTGCACAACTTTAAAGGAAAAGAGCTTGAGTGACTGTTCAGTTTATAGATGATAGGACAGAAATGAGTTTCTTTATGAATTTCATTGAGAAAGACAACCAAACAGACTTCCTTTCAGGTACAGAAAGATTTTAGCTAGTCTGTGCTCATTGCTTTCTGATAAGGACTTTATTGTTCTACCCTCTCAGTTTTGCATCAAAAGTTCTGTCCCCTTTAATAATAAAAAAGCAAAGTAAGACTGCAAGCCTTTTGAACAGTTATCATGGTACCCTGGCATAACAATTATATATTTCTTCTCCATGAAGAATTCTGGACCACCACAGGATACCAGGAGCTCAAGGCTAGAAAACGGCCAGGCTTGTTCTTCAAAAACTATGGAAGAGAACTTTGCAAATCTTCCCCAGTTCTGCAATTTTAAAAAAATCCTACTTAAAAACTGAAGCTCCACATCTGTGGAAGTTTTTTGACTGCAAGGATAGTATAGTGGTAAATACCCAGTAATGGCACCATTTAATCTGTCTGAATTTGTAAAAAAAACAAAAAAGGATAATGCTGTTAACATGCATGCTTACCAAAATTAACAGAAGAGTATGATTAATTTGCTTTGTGATGACCTACAGGACCCCAATATTTCAAGACAAATAATCATTCTGTTCACTTGTAGAAACAGTGATCTGCTATAGAGCATGCAGTGAATTCTTCACTTTGCACTTTGATTCTACTCAACCTAGTCACTTTTCCACATAGATATATAAAATTTCTGACCAAACTGGGGGGAAGGGAGGAAGCAGGCAATGTGGCCATGGGCCCCCATTGAAAGATAAAGAAATACACAAGATAAGTGAATGCTAGCTACTATAAAAGTTCTCTACTTTTCTCCTAACAGATAATCCTAAACCCAAAATTTAACTTTGATGAATAAATGTTGGTATATATACAACACATGATTTTCAGTATAATATAATTGAAATCTTTTGCTTGAGAAAGTCATTATCTCTGTGCTTCTCTTATAAATGAATTATGACTTGTCGGTTTGTTGTGATATGCTTGGTCTAGATAAATTTTCCTCAAGAAACGAAAATGTAAAATAATGAAGATGCTCTCAGTCAGTTCCTCTTATAAACACTCATCAGGTAGAAAGAATTGCATCATATAAATCTGCATACTGGCTAGACTTCAGTCAGCCCATAATTCTGGTTAACTAAACCCTTCTCAGGAATCAGAATGGATGATGAATTTGCTCTGATTGAACTGCAGGGAGATTTTGGGGCAATTGGTACAAATTCAAAACAGAATTCTTTTCATCTCTTTGCAACAGAGTTTACAGCTGGGATTAAACAAAATGGGTTAATTATGAACGGTGCCTTGAGCTCTTCTATTCATTCAATCTCTTTGGAATGGAACTGCATGATTTTAGCTTTCCTTCTGCATTCCTGGAGACTGATGTATGAACATTACTAGTCAGAACAAAATGCAATGCTGGGACATTTTCTCATTTCTTGATTGTGTCTCTCTGTGTGTGTGTGTAATGGGTAGGTGAGTGCACAAAAGTTAATTTAACTGGCAGAGTTTTCACATAGAAGAAATAGAGCTTAAATTCAGTACTCATTATAAGAATGTGAAAAATGGAGGATTCTTTCCAAGTTGGTAATTTATCTTTTCATATGAAAGTTGAACAGTTCTTTCTGGGCAGCTACTATCACACAGAAAAATTAACATTTTCCTTTAAATGATTGTGGAACCTTTGTGACAAGTCCCCCCCCCACTTTAATGTGCCAGAATCAATCAGAGTGCTTAATTGTACACAATTTATTCAACGTTTTTTGTGCAGAGCATGGAAGTATAATTTAGAGCCAAAGTTCTCACAGTAAACAATTTCCTGTTAAAATCACTCACTCAGTGTATACTTGGGGATTCTATGTAAATAAAAGCTTTCTGTGGAGTCCTTGGTGCTTTCCACTGTTCAACCCTGAACTACAATTATTCTCTTTTATTGGTAAGAGCTTTCTAAAAGTTTAGAGTCTTCCTTTAAAAAAAAAATATTACCCAATTACATACAAAATATAATCGATAATTTTTTCAGTTGTCTTAAGATTTTGGTGAAGTTATAATAAGTATCACCAGCTATGCCATGGATATTGTAGAAGGGGAATAGTAATATTTATTATGCAGTTAGGCCAATTAAATAATAGTTTAAATGAAAGCTTTTATAGTAACTAATAGTTTCACCATGATAATTAACTGCAACCGGAGGCTGTTTTCTGTTTCTGGAAATGGTTGAAAAGCAATATCTAAAAACATACAAGTATTTGTTCCTCTGTTTTGTAATATTTATATATGGAAAAAATGTAATTCTTATTTTGTTTTAAGATGCTTAGATATTTTATTCAGCCAATAAATATGCTGTTTGAGCATGACTGGAGCTGAAGTCCAACATATCTGGCAGCCATCAAGTTTTATTTTATTTATTTATTTATTAGTTTGTCAAACATGTACAAGATAGCAGGTATAAATATGAACATGGACATGAACGAAGGAAATGAATACAAATAAATGGGGAAAATAGGACAGGGACGGTAGGCATGCTGGGGTGCTTATGTACGGACCTCTTAGGAATGGGGTGAGGTCCACGGTAGACAGTTTAAGGTTGAAGCTGTGAGGGTTTGAGGATGTAATAACGGAGTCGGGTAGAGCATTCCAGGCGTTGACCACTCTGTTGCTGAAGTTGTATTTTCTGCAATCGAGTTTGGAGCGGTTTACCTTGAGTTTGTATCAATTGTTTGCCTGTGTATTATTGTGGTTGAAGCTGAAGAAGTCATTGACAGGTAAGACATTGTAGCAGACAATTTTGTGTACTATGCTTAGATCAGACCGCAGGCGGCGCAGTTCCAGATTGTCCAAGCCTAAAATTTCAAGCCTGGTGGCACAACATCCTTTCTGCTCGGTGCCAGGTTATCTGTAGAACAATATTTCCTTACTAAAATCAGCCTGACCATTGCATTTTAGTGGGAGAAGTGGCTGAATTTTTCATGT
>QLTV01001459.1:144096-163334 GCA_003457575.1 Thermophis baileyi
CAACCGAAAGCTTCCAAGATATCTTCCTTCCTTCTATTTCGCACTGTCACTGTCCACCATTCATCCACTGACAGTCTTCTCTCAAAGAATTCCTCTTCCCTGTACCACTCTTCCGTCTCCCGACCAAATCTTTCTGCTTGTATTCCTCTGCAAGTCACCGCTCTTAAAAGAAACCTTCTTTTCCACTCGATCCTTTCTCCGTTTCTCCAACTGCAGAAAGTTCAAACAGCCCTTTCTCGGCTCTCTTCGTACACTTCTCCAATCAGTTCACAACACTTACTTCACCTCTTTCTTCTCCGATTTACATTCACCGCTTCCTCAGTCCGCACCCGCTTTCGCTTTCGTGCTTACATTCCTTCAGGCTATTTTCTCACCAAACAGGTCTCCTTTTCTTTTCTCCCAGTTCAAATACGTTTGCTACTAATTCTTCTCTGCTTCCTTCTAAAACAGCTGGCTGTCACGTCTTCCGACCGGCCATTAACAGGCCGGTCCCTTTCGCACACGATCTGAAGGCGCCTCTCGCCCGTGCAGGAGATCGCCTTTCTCCCTCTGGGGCTCCGAGGCTTCCCCTCTCCACTGGTGCTCTTTTCACGAGCGTTCCTTGCCTAACACAGCCACGATTATACAAAAAGCCGAGAGAGCCTTACGAGGTTTTCGTCGGCGTGCCCTCTCCGACGTGACGCCAACCGGAAGTCCATAAGACCAAATCTTAAGAACGTGTGTGTGTGTGTGTGTGTGTGTGTGTCTTATAAGTCAATATACAGTGCTAGATTTGCAATTGTTTTGATCTATGGGTCTATATACGTGTGGATGGATGGATAGATGAGCAGACAGATAAATAGATGTAATGATTAAAAGCTCTGGTAAAGCCCATAAAACCATAATTTATAGTTCCGTCTTAGGCATGAAATCAGAGGGGTGACTTTGAGCCAGTCACTCTCTTTCAGTCCTAGGAAGAAAGCAATGGCAAATCAGTTCTTAAAATCTTGCCAAGAAAACTGCAGGAACTTGTTCTTTTTAAGAGTGAAATCTAACTCGAACATGTGTGAGTGTGTGTAAGTAATTTTTTTATTTTGGATGTCCAGTTACAAAATTACACAAAGTTAATATCAAACTTGATAAGAAAAGGTTTTCTAATTCATTGCTTGATATTACAGAGTATCCTAGTACTTATCCACAACATTTTCAGATTAAACCTTATATTAATATGTATAAACTGCACAGTGAAAATTATAAATTCATGTTTTCAAGGATGGATTTTCCTGATTTCCTCACAGATCTTTCTGATTGTTTTTATTACAGTGTGCCCCAGAATATCAACACCAAATTACTGAATTTTTCTCTGGATGCTATTTATAAAATTTTTATACTGCCAATTCCATAAGAACATGTGACTACTTAAATAATTTTAGTAATAAAAAGCATAACATTCTACCACAGCACACTTTATTAGTAATAATACTCTTCTCCTCAGCATCCAGTTTCACAATATCAGCTGCCAAATGATGGAACAACTATTTTGAATTTTCTTCTGCAGGGCATCAAGGAAGACATTATTCAAATATCCAGTGGGTCAGGTGTTCCATGGGTGTGGAATGTAGAAAAAGAAAAATTGTTTCTTTACTCTCCCTCCCCAGCCTTTGGTGGGGTTAGGGCTCTCACTAATGGGAAAGGGGACATTTGATGAATTGTGTCTACTTGAATAGATAGTCCTGCAGGTAGCAGTAGCACGAGCAATAGCACTGAGACTTCATAGTGCTTTACAACCCTCTTTGAGTGGTTTACAGAGGCAGCATATTTCCCCCAACAATTTAGCTCTTCATTTTACTGACCTCAGAAAGATGGAAGGCTGAGTCAACCTTGAGCCAGTCAGAATCCCACTCCTGGCAGCTGGCAGAATGCCACCATGGTTTCTGCGTACCTAGAAGGTTGTGTATGTGCATAAGTGCATACTCATTAAAGAATAATTTCATGTACTGCTTCTTTCTCAGTGGATCCCAATATTCCTTTGACACACCATTTCTTTCTCTCTTTTGTATTTTTATTCCTCCAACTTTTTGCTTCCTGAGCCATTCCGTGTCTTTTTTGCAGTACCCCTGCTTGTTCCAATCTCCCCTCCCTACAAACATGTTCTTTCAATCCACATCCCAACACTGTTTGTTTTTATTCTAATGTTCTTTCTTTGTTTCTTGAAAAATACATATTGAGGATGAGCAAGTTAGCAGGTTAAGTTAGACTGCCATATATTCTTAATCAACATCATGATCCACATCTTAACAGAAAGAATCTTGCTCCTTTTGAAAAAGCTAGTCAATATTTTGGTGTCTAACATTGGAACTGGCATGATTATTATTAAAATCAAGGGAACATTCCCATGCCCATTTAGAACTTTATTGGCTAGGATCACAGTCATTTTCCCAGGAGTATCTTAAGTAGGAATGAAGATAGGATTCCTGGCTCAAATTGTGCAATATGCAATTGCCTTACTGTAACACACAACGAGTGAGATACTTCTAGAGATCAAGGCTGTGCCTTTTCATTTTCATGCCACTACCATTGGTCTGAGCAATCATAAGGTATTTTCAAAATCAGTCCAAGGACTTACAAATGGAAGAAGATGGTTCAGTTAAAATGCATTCACAGGGGTGGGGGAGAGAGAGAGAGAGAACTGGCAACTGAGATAATACAATGTGCTAACAGAACTGGTCTGATCTCTTGAATTTAGATTTGCCAGGTGTGCATACATCCTCACTAACGACATTAATTCATATTTGTTGTTTTGGGGGATGGGGCGGAAAGTAATCCAGCAATATTTATTATATTTTACAGTGTCTGCCAGTTATGAAAAAAATATTGGTTGAGTTGCATCAGCTTTTGATGAAGGGTACCAGTTTAGCTCTTAAGGAGTCTTGCTAACAAAGACTGAAAAAAGAAAAAAACCAGATGTAACAAAATAAACATGTAGAAATCATTTATGAGGAGCAGCTCTCAGAGCTTAGAGGGGAAGATCTGGGGAAACACCCATTTGAGAAGAGTTTGAAGGACTGTTTATGCCCCAGGAAAATCTCTAGCAGTTTATATTATGGCAACTGCAACCCTAGACTTTTGTAAATAACAAAACCTACTTTTGTCTTCTGTCTTGGCTTGTTTAAAGGGCCAGATGCTGATTACAGGAATGAACAGCTTGTGCAAACAATAATGCTAAATCTGTAGATTGTACGATCCAAAATGTAATGCTACTTGGATGTGTCCTGAAAGTAGATAATATAGAAACTTGGCAGATTTAGGAGATAGAAGGCAAAGTATTTGAGAAAACTGAACAATTCTTAAGGTCCCAAAAGAAAAGTAGAAATAGAGATGGATGGCCTATGGAGTTTTTCAATGTTGCAATCAGTAAGGTCAGTCCACCTCACTTGCATGCAGATAATTGTGGATAAATAATGCATGTGCATACATATATAGTGTAGACAGCAATATACAATATTTATTCAAGGTTCATAATTAGGAACCAATATTATTTTCTTTCTTACAAATCTTGTCTGTTTTATGGGTGTATTTTGATCAAGAACATGAATGGTTCTAATAGTCTCTTCCAATGTTGGTATGTTGCCTTCCTGAGGATGAATGACATTGGTCTATAAGGAGAAAGCCTCAGAAATGAAAGTACGGTAGCTTAATTTTACATGAATTGGGTCAGTAATAAAGAAAAATTAAGTCCTAAGTATTAATTGGCTCCAGTTTCCAAGATACAGCTTCAGGTCAAAATTGCATCAAAATAATTCAAAATTATGAGGGGGATGTGCGATTATGCTCCATAGCTATAGCAATGAGAATGATGCCACACCAATCATTATAAATTTATCTTTTTATTGATACCAGTAACAACTTTCCATTCATGTATTGGTTTTTCATGTAACATTTTCATGCTTTTTGTATGAAAAACTGACAAGCTCTAACATCAGATTAAATGACAAGTTTCCATCTTTATTTGGTATCTAAACTGCGCTTTTTGGCTTTTTCCTTGTGAACTGCAGTAGGATCATCCCTGGGGAGATTCCAGCAGTAATCAACAAGCATAGACGGATTCCATTTCCCTTGGTATCTTTTCTCCATGCCTGCGATATCCTGGTGGAATCTCTCCCCATGCTCATCACACTCTGCCCCACAGTTCAAAAGGAAACAGTCTAAATGCGAGTGTAAGAAGTGAATTTTCAGTGACATGTTTGCACCAAGTGTTATAGGACGTAAGCAAATTTTTCACGTGTTTTTCATAGTCATCTGCCTTGCTGTTCTCAAAGTGAAGATAAATTTATACACTTTCATGTGGTACTGTTTTTTGTTTTTTGTTTTGGTATTAAGTTTTTTATTTTTTCCAATATAAACATACATATTTTGTGGACAGTACATTGGTTGGGTCAGGTCTTTTTTATACAACGTTAACAATAATAATACAAATATTATGTATAATTCTAATCTTCCAACTTCAAACAATACTAGTCTCATTTCATGTTCCTTTTACATTTTCCCTTTAATTCATTTAAGCATAAATAACATTTCTTCGCACCCTGTGTTTATTATCCCTTAGTGAATATTATCATTCTATATTTTAAAAGTGACTCATTATTCCACCATAACATCAATATTCCAAATGTATAGAATTACCAATAATACCAATTTATTAACAACATTCAATCCATCACGGGAGTATATCTCAAGGTCCCCACCATTTCTAACCCTTAATATTTTAAATTCACAATATCTTTTAACACACTATTAATATTAATACTTCAGTTACATTATCTAATCTTAAATTTACCATCTACTAACCTAAACTTATTGGGATTGTGGTGTTTTCCCATTTTATTAATATATTTTCTCTTTATCTATCATCTCTTACTCCTTCTAAAATTCCATTGTTTATTGATTTTTTGATCAATCTTTAATCTCTGTCTCCTAAAATCTTTTATCTCTTTTCAATTTTTTTTGTGTCTACTAAGCTTTCCCTTCTGAGTGCCTTTTGTCTCTTTCTGCTGCATTTTTTGAACACCCATCCACAAAACTTCCTTTTGTTTTTGTTTTTTAAGGGAGGTTTTCTGTCTTCTCTCTGTAGCATTATAAATTGTAATATTGAGTATTTATCTTCTACTTATTAGTCTCTTATCCTCTTTGTTCTTAATTTCTTGCTTCTCATTTCTATTCTCCCCTTCCCCTGCTTTTTCTAGTTTTTCATCTATTTCTTGAATATCGTGTTCCTCTTTTTCCCCAATTGCTGAGTAGCTTCTACATTCATTTCTGTATCTTTAAATAATCCCTTTGTCTCTTTGTCATTTCTTAAGGATTCACACACATTTTTTAACATGCACAATATTTCTTCATACATCTCTAATTCCATTTTATAGTGATTTAATACAGCTTATAAAAAGTATATATCTGTTATTACAATATCTCGATATTTAAAAAGCTTCTATTTAATCAAATTACATCCACCCCATAGTTACACCTCCAAAACCCCACATTTTATTTCATAATAATTTACAGCCTTATAATTCCCCAATTGTGTATTTCCCAATTGTCCAAATTTTAAAGTTTTGTTTCCTTCTTCTCTCTTTTCTTCTGACCTTTTCTTCTTGTGCCTCTTAAAATATTCTATTAAATAACATTAATAGTCCAAATCCAAATTAGTCCAGATTAATCCACTAGGTTCTTCCAATCTTTTCAATCTATAATCCAATAGTCAATTTTGATAAGATTTAATTATTTGCAAATTAGTTCCTTTTGTGCCTTTTCAAAAGTAAAGAGAAAAAAAACCACTATTGAATGCTCTCAAATTTTCCCAGTCATCTTCTAACACCAGAGTCAAGGTCAGGCCATTCACCAGATGTTGTTGATTCTGTTTTGTATGTTAGGCTTTGTATGTATTATATTAGCTTTCATTAAGTATGCTGCGGCTATAGTGTTGCAATACTTCTCTTTCGCCAGTAGATGGCTTTCTTATAGCCCGATCCAAGTAAACGTTCTGTCAAAAACAGCTGATTATCGGATAAATCCAAGAGGTTTAGCAATTCAAATAATCAAATAATTTCTCCCTAAAGTTGTTTTCAAATTATTTGGATTTTTTTCCACACTGTATTTTTATAGCTTCTCTTGGGTCTTTTCCGCCTTTCGGAGAGAGCTTGCTTCGGACCTAACGAGGAATTTGTGATTTCCTTGTGGTCAGCGAAGTGCCTCTCCTTCCTTCACCATCCCTACAAGACGGCTGTGACCCCGAAGGGTCTCTTGGCAGCGGTTACCAGTTGGATTTTCGCGGGACTCAGGAGCGCCTGCTATTTTCCAACTGTTCTCACCGTGGTTGCAACCGAAAGTCTATGTGGTACCGTTTTCATTGTTCTACCGTACTTTGTCGTTAAGTTACAAGGCATCATAATCATTAGACACCTCCCTCTATTGTAGGCAAATATAGTCACCTGTGTATAAATCTTTATTGTGAAATATCTTCAAAACTTCATCCAAGCAACACCTTTATCACCTGTTTTCTAATTCATCTAATCAAAATATGTAAAATCAACACATTTTATCTCGGAGGTTGATAATTTCCCAAAATTTGTAGACCAGTGATAAAAGAAACATTTTGCTATATGCCTATTAGGCTTATGCAGAGTAATTAAGATTCAAGCAGTTTAAAACATGGAAGCAATCTGACATTTCACCAATCTGAAGTGCCATCTGACTTTCCTCAAAGTCAGCTTTGCACTTTTTGTGTGGTTTCAAATCACTTTGGAACAGTGTGGATGCATCTTTTTGTTTTCTTTTCCAACACTGGCTGAAATGTTTCCAATCTCAGTGGCTTTAGAGTTGCCCATAGCATAGGTTGAAATGGCCCAATTTGGAGATGTTTAGCATAAGGGAAGTTGTAGAATTGGCTATTCTGACATGCATGCCCTGCAAGATAATCCCATAACATTCACTGAAACCACCCAACCTGCACTTTCTATTGCTACTGAAATGGACTGATTTTAATGTGGGACATAGGAAATACCTGAGAAGACTCAGTGGATGCATGTTAGTAGGTGAGTGAAAACTAAGGCAGAAATTATTTTATAAAATGTCCTTTGGATGCAGAGCACATAATTATGTGCCATTGGCCTAATAAACAATGCAGATTATAAGTAGTCTTCAATTTACTGTCAAGTGCCCAGGAAATCAGGAGATTCAGGCAGTTCGAATGAGTATAAAGATTTATTGCAAGCTTAAGTTCTCTACAAGAATCTGGCCAAGTGACCATTAAGGGAAATGCGCAGGAATTAAGAATAGAAAGGAATTCAAGCTGGGCTGGACTTAGATCTCTTGTGGGCATGAAGGGACTCATGACTTATGATGCATTTGACTCCTCCCTCAGGCTCAGTTTAGTCATCTTCTACATTTACAACTACAATTGAGACAGAATTTTTATTGCAAGCCATTCTGTGAGTCGAGTCACAGAATGGCTGGACTTGATTTTATGACTTTTTACAATGGTCATTAAGTGAGTCACTTTTGTTGTTCAGTGAATCACATTGTCGTAAGTATGAATCCATCTTATCCAATGTGCTTTTTTTGATGATTTTTGTTAGAAAACAGTTCTATAACCATGGAATGCTGCATCTGATTGTAAATGTGAGCTGGTTGCCAAGTGTCCAAAATGCAATCATGTGGGTTTGATATGGCAATCATTATTTCAAGAATGGGTTGTAAGTATTATTTTTAGTCGGTTGTAACTTTGAATGGTTGTTAAGTGACCAGTCATAAATTGAGGACTACCTGTACATCCTTGCTTCAGTGAAGCTACTGTGCCCTGTCCTAATAAATAGCTGCTTAAGACTAAAATACCTGTGGATAATTATGTTTCAGTTCCTTCCTGAAAGAACTTTGAAATATTAATTACTATCAACATAACCAAGGATTTCTTCTTTTTTTAAAAATCCAGCTTCAGGGTGACACCATAATAATTAAAGAACCCAAACCTGAATTGACAAATGCTAGCAAATACCGCTCAAGCAATACTTTTTCAAGTTTCTTTTCCTTAATGTTAATTGAATTGGGATACAGAAAATAATATATGTGAAATCATAAGGGTTTGTTGTGACATACCATAAGGAGTGTTGCAGGAAAAAAATTACAAGAAAGCTTACTGAGAAAACCATAACAAGTCAGACAGAATTTCCAAATGATCAAATATTAGCTTTTTATTGTTTGCCATAAGTAAAGCAGAATGTATTAGAAAATTAGAAACACCTGGTAAATATTAATCAGAAATATATATGCAAAATTTTCTTGTCACCCCAATGGGTGATATGTGTAACTAAATCCCAACCAAATGCTTGTTCATCATTAGGTACTTGATGAGGGTATAGGAGACACTATATAAAATATATTCTGAAAGATAGCAGTAGTGATAACAAAGGAAGAGACCTAAGCTTTTAAAATAGGAAAGGCTTTTTAAAGTTGGTCCAAAAGATAAACAGTTTTATCCCAGAAAAACAACAGCTTTGTGAGGTACAGTACACCTTCTAAAATTTAAAGCAAAACTTCTTCTCACGCTACGAAACCCAATTGATCTATAGTCTAATACAGTTTCTTGAAATATGCCTAGTGTGTTTGACTAAGAGTCTGTTATCAGTTATTAATGTTTCTTTTTGTTATCACAAACAGTATCTTAAGCTCCCTTGTCATATTTTATGTATAGATCCATAAATCTCTTGACTTCAAGAAATATGTGAATCTCCACTGGAATGTTTCATTCCTCAGTATATCCAGCACCACTTTTAAACAGACTTTAACAGTTCTAAGCATGTAAAAGTTAGGCTGGCAAATCATGTGATTCATTAAGATTCATTTATGCTCATTCGAAGAAAACAGAAGTATGAAGCTCTTGAATGCTTTATTAGTCCAGACATGCTTTTTAAATGCCATTTATCTGTTTCACTTTACATGTCCTGCAGTGTTTTGAAGGTTAAGTACAAGCATGTATAATAATAAAAAAAAACATTGGCATTCTTCCAAAACAGAATGCTTTATCTATTGAACATTAATGTAGAGTTGGGAAAAGCTTGATGGTTAGTTTGGTGAAGGGTTGGTGGTAAAGGCCAGTGGATTACCCAGTGTTGTTCAGTTGCCAGAGTTGTGCATGAATCTGGAAAGCCTACCTGTGTTCTGAATAGAGGTTTTCCCTATATGTATATAGGGTAATGTATAGGCATAGTTTCAGATAGGTTACATGTAACAATTTTTAGATTGTATTAAGTAGGCAATTTCACAGCTGAAACTGACTTCTGAGTCTCTTTTTTATGCTTCCTTCTACCTATTATTGTGGAGAAAAATATCCACTATTTGCATGCCATTTGAAGCAGGAAACAGATGAGAACTGTAGTGCAACACGCACACACACGCACATGTACACACACATGTATGTTGCACTACAGTGTGTATATGTGTAAAAGAAACTAAAGAAACGCCATGTGAAGTTTCTTTAGTTCTTTTTCACACGTGTGTGTGTGTGTGTGTGTGTGTGTGTGTGAGGGGTGAAATGCTCCTGGTTCGGGCGTGCCTGCCGGTCGTCGGAGAGCCAGTAGCGACGGCAGCACTATGCTTTGCCCACCCACCCAGACGCCACCATTTGGGTTATTTTACCCTCTACGCATGCACAAAGCGTTCTGTGCATGCGCAGAGGGTAAAAGAATCCAAATGGTGGCGTCCGGGTGGGTGGGCAAAGCCTAGCGCTGCCATCGCTACTGGCTCTCCGACGAGTGGCAGGCACGCCCGAACCGGGAGCATTTTACCCCGTGTGTGTGTGTGTGTGTGTGTGTGTGTGCTTTGCCCACCCACCCAGACGCCACCATTTGGGTTATTTTACCCTCTACGCATGCACAAAGCGTTCTGTGCATGCGCAGAGGGTAAAAGAATCCAAATGGTGGCGTCCGGGTGGGTGGGCAAAGCCTAGCGCTGCCATCGCTACTGGCTCTCCGACGAGTGGCAGGCACGCCCGAACCGGGAGCATTTTACCCCGTGTGTGTGTGTGTGTGTGTGTGTGTGTGTATGTGTGTGTGTATTCAGTGGGAAGGTATCAGTGCTCCGTGATGTCATCCTGGCCACATGACCACAGAAATGTCTTTGGACAACGCTGGCTCAATGGCCTTGAAATGGAGATGAGATGAGCAACAAGTAGCAGAGTAAAATCTGCAGGACTCCTTTATCTTTTTTTTATAGTTGTACATGTTACAAACATACTGACTTGTAAATAAATAAATAAAAAATCATTAAAACTGCTTGAAATTTCTGTAATTTCTTATTCTCTCACCCAGACAAACTACTTATATTTAGTTAAGGGCAACTTGAATATTTTCCTTTTGAACAGTCCTGGCGAAACAAGCCCTTCCTATCACACACACACACACACACACACACACACACAGAGAGAGAGAGAGAGAGAGAGAGAGAGAGAGAGAGAGAGAGAGAGAGAGAGAGAGAGAGAAAAAGAAAAAAATAAATATCCACACACACAGAGAGAGAGAGAGAGAGAGAGAGAGAGAGAGAGAGAGAGAGAGAGAGAGAGAGAGAGAGATAAAATGAACAAAATAAATTTCCAATACAAATGTTGAACACTAAATTATATGAAACTAAAATCTCTCACAAAATATTAATAATGTAGATTCAAAATTATAGAAACCACATGTGCACCACCATATATACAAATTATTTCCATTTGACTGGCAAATATGCATGGACACCATTTTATACTAAAGCACTGCTAGTGATTTTTAGGTTTACTCAATTGATCAAGTATACAATGTTTTTCTTAGCAAACTTGTCATTACAGGACTTAACTATACATTTTTATATAGTATTTTATTAATGTCTGGAATTAGTTGGTTTTTACTGCAAAATCCATATAATTATACCTAAAAATTAATATCCATCTCTCATTCATTTGTAATTGCTTTATTTTGCTCACTCTCTTTTTTTCTTTCCCATGATCCATTTAAAAACTGAATTTTATTACTAGCCTTCTGGAACATTAAATTGGATAGATTAGGTTGATGTCAAAAGCTGAAAGCATTCTGCTCATATCAAGCTGTTCTAACAATCCCCAACTGAATATGATGTTTCGGAAATGGAAGAATTTTAAATGAGATTTTTGTGATATGTGTGTGTGTGTGTGCGCGCGCGCGCGTGCACACACACACACACACAGTAATTCATTTATTTATATTTTATTATATTACATATTATATATGTATTTATTATTTATAGTAGTTGATTTCAAACACAAGAGGTTTCTATTTTATACTCTAAACTATTCTCCAAATTTTACAATTCTATGATTTCAAGCATTTTAAAATATGATTTTTAATGCCAATATTATGTAAGATTTCTCTTATATGGATTATATGGATTTTTCATATGTTTGAAAAGGATGTTGACATCTGATTTATGCAAATAGAAAAGAGAGAGAACCACAGACATAATAATGCTTTGGTATGCTCCCATGATACTGGTGGAAACTTAATAATTCAAGTTCTAACCAAGGATCTAAGAATAATTAAGGGAGGATCTAAGAATAGAGGCAGTTCCAAGCAGGTGTGTGTGTGTGTTATAAAACTAGGGTTTTCAGGTCTCATACATTATTATTCATTATGGTTCAGAGTCAGCCAGATGTTTACTGGATTTTTCCCCACTTATTAAGTCCTTCCCAAGGACCCAAATGGGCAGATGTTATTATGTGATGGTGTTAAATGTATCATCCCAGGATATAAGCTGTTCCTACTAAAGCTGCCTTTTTCGATTGACTGGTGATGATTCTGTCAATGCTGACGGTGTTCAAGTGGTTTTATTATTATTATATACATAACAATCTGAAATCACAACTGTCAGTTCTTTAACCATTGTTGACCTTCATTTGCATCAAGTTCTTTCCAAGAACCTCTGTATCGGCATATAATAAGTGTTGGTCCAACCGGTGTAGCCTTTTGTAATAGACAGATGGACAATGAACAGATTTCCTAAGTACCAACCAAATTTTTTTTGTATGGCACCCATTGTGCTGACAACCCCAGGGACCACCACTGCCAGTTAACGCCATACTCTTTCAATTATGATTTTCAGATCTTGATACTTTGTGATCTTCCCTAATTCTTTGTATTCTATTCTACTGTATTTGGCACATTAATTATACATACTTCCTTCTTTTCAACCAGAGTTAAAACTTGTGTGTTATGAACCTAGTCTCAGTTTGTATTTAGAAATCCCACAATATTTTAGCTTGCTCATTTTCAACTAATGCAAAGGTTAACTGTGCTTTGTGATCTATTTCTTCTGAAACCTAGTTCAGCTAGTGCGACATATTCAATCATTAGCCAAATACAGGAGTATTAAAGGTAGAATATAGGAACACATATATTGGTTTTGGCCTCAGTGTTTCACTCCCTTGTCTATGCCTGATTCACCCCTATTCTAAAGTCTGAAAGGACATCCTCTGCATTTGTTGGATAAATGTGCTTGGAAACCTCTGCAAAACTGACAGCCTTCCTTATTTAAATTCCACTCATGCAAATACAAATCCACTCCCTAGATATGAATCAACTTCGTCTCTTATCAGAACTCCACACTGATATTTGCAGATGAATTCTCAAAGCATCTCTGCAAGTAAATTCCATCACCGTAAGCACAAAAGCACTAAATTTTATCAAGCAGAATTATTCTCTTCTATTTTATTTGTTCAAATAAGGTATCTTCTACTTATTCATAAAATTAAATTAAATCAAATCAAATGATGCTCAAAGTGCGGTGTCACAACATAAGCCTATTTTATATCCATGAGTGTCCTCTAAAGCTAATAGGCAAACTTTCTGAGTACATTTTGATAGTGTATAAATAACAAAAAGAAGTATTTTATTTCACGTTTATTCTGCATTACATTTGTGTCTCTTCTGTTATTTACATTCCAAGCACATATTAACAGTGGAGGATTTCACCCTTAATCTTCCAGCTTCAAATGTCATTCTTTACTGAAACTGTCTCTAAAGACAAATGTTACATAAATTAACTTCCTGCCTTTATCCTAATATACCTCAGAGCTTTATTTTCATACTCTCTGAGAGTGTTGTCTTTTAATGTCTGCAGTGTTTTTTTTAATTCATTGCATTGGTACTTTAACCTGTGTCTGAGACACATGTTGGAAGATACAAGTGAAGGACAATTATTGACACACTAGATCTCAAGTGATTAAGTCTCTTCTTCAAATGCTGATGACGATCTTTCAGATAACTTTCAATTTATAGCTGAAAGAATCAGAATTATCTTTTTATTCATTATACAGAATATGAAAAACTTCAAGAGGTATCAGATGTGGTTGTCAGATCTGAACTACTACAGATTGATATATAACTTTTTCCCCCTACTCTATTAGCCTTATTAGATCTCTTTCCTATTCAGTTCTTCCTGCCCCTAACACCCAAACCTATAACTCTAAATGTTCTCATTTCTACATCAGTTAAGCTTTCATTTTCTTAATTTGACTTTTCTGAAGTTAAACATGTCCTGATTTTTTTTCAATACTTCATGGATAGACCACTTTTAATTCCAGATACACCATATTTAGTTTGATAAAAGGAAGTATAAATGTTTAAAAGCTGTATGGAATTTGTCTTTTCACATCATGGAACTATTCTGCTTAGCTTCCTTAACTATTCTCACTATTCTTCTCAACTTTATTTATTCTCATCTTTTCTCATTAAACTTTCTAATTTTCAGTTGTCATTTTTCTTCAAATCCCTGACTTCTTGATGCTCATTATGGAAACATCACTTTTTTTTCTTTTTTAATGAATTTGTATCTTTTATTTACCCCTTCTTATGTACATATTCATTAAAACATTACTCAATCTAGGACTAATCACAATTTCTCCATATTATTATTGCTATTTATTAAATTTATGTTCTACCCATCTCAACACTGCAACAGCTCTGGGAAACGTACAGAATGATAAATAATGAAAATTAAAAATATTAACTAAGAAACTAAAAAGCAACAGATCCCACCTCCTCCCATTCTCATCCCACACTCTCCCTCGCCATCTTTTAGCTAGGTTCATTATTATTTTTATAGTATTGTATTTATATCTTTAGGTTTTGTACAGTTTTATCTTTTAATATTGTAAGCTTCCCAGAGTTACCTTGTGATAAGATGAGCAGCTAATAAATTTTACAAATAAATAAATAAAAATAAAAAACCAAAAATGTTTTAGAAGGTGAATACATGAAGAAAAGAAAATATCTGACACATGGTTATAGAATATTCACACAATGCACTTACTAGGTCAAATAAAGATGTAATGTCAGCCAATGCACAATATGCTAAAGTTTGTTAGTTTTTATTTTATTATTTTATTTTATTATTTTTTATTTTATTTTATTTTTGATTGTTTCATTGTGGCTTGCTATGTAGTGTTAATGTAGTTTATTTAATTGAATTTATTGTAGCATCACAGAGTGGATTAATTTGGTAATAGATTAAATATAGTCTGTTTAGGAAATGGACAATTCACTTTTATATATTGCATGATCTACAAAAAACTATAAATGTCACATGAGATCAGGGACCCTGAAAACCTAGGAGAAGACTTAATGGAATGCAAATCTCTTGATGGCAATCTAACTTTTCATTCAAATGTTCAGCATGAACATAACATAAAATGTGAAGCAACTATAAAGAAAAGTGACTATGCTGCAAAGGAATCCTCATGAATTAAGAGTTAACATCTGTAGGAGGAGTCATCTGCCTCCCAGATGTAGCTGAGGGCAGAGGATCTGAGCAGAGGAGCCCAGATTGTTGTTACTGCTAAAATGTCTGACAGGAGCTGGAAGCACTAGGCTTTGGTTCCACTTGTCTACTAAAATAAATTAAGCACATTTGTAAGACATTATATCTTTTCTTATTGGATATCAGATGACACTGGTAAATTTTGATTGCATAAACAAGGACAGACAATCGCATTCACATTTGTCTTAGCATATATGAATACATCCATACAGATACAATACTAAGTTCCTGAACCTGAATAAGAATCTAATATCATAATTAAAAATTCTGGGTTCATACATGCTTTCTAGATCATAACAATATAGCAAAAGCCTTAAGATCTCTCTTGATCCAAGTAAGCCTTAATGGCAACAATTAAAAATGGTTTTCTATTATCTTTTTCTAGGTCTTTCTGTGTGTATAGTTATATGCCTGTCTGTCCATCTACCATCCTACTTATGAACTTAATCTAGACAATATTTTAAATGTCACAGTTTGAAATATCTCCACTAATTACAGCTTCAAGAATGTATGAAGTTATGTACCATTTATTGATAACGCTAGAAGTTAATTTTAGGCATTGTGCATAGAAAGTATTTGGAGAACCAGTTTGGTGTAGTACATAAGACATCAGGCTACAAGCCAGTCTGCTTTTAGGCACAAAGCCAGGTGGGTGATCTTGGACCAGTCACTTTCTCTCAGCCCTAGGAAGAAGACAGTGAAAAACTACTTCTGAAAACCTCAAGGAAAACTGCAGGGACTTGCTGGCAGCATCCGAGATTTGGACACAATTGAACAGAAGAAAAAATAAAATATTCTGATTTGGATTTATCGATTTAAAATAAAGCTAAATAAGAATGATGAGGAAAGTCAATAGATAGATGTTTCACTTCTCCAGGTTAGCAATGTTGAATCCTAAACACATTGGAAGAAATAAATAAGAAACAGTAGATTGTCTTTAAGTACAGTTGGCTGTCCTTTGCCGAAAGTATTGAAGCAGATGCTAGATGATACTCAAAAAGGGGCACTATGTTTGCACTGGGTACAGTAAAGCTGCAGGAGTTTGTGTTAGATGATCCAATCTTCCTTCCTATTTTATCATTCACTACATCGTGCCCTGGTTGGAAGAATTATAGTTGTACATAGGATATTTTTATGTTCTTTGAGGAAAATGGAGAACCAAAACAATCCAATACCAAATCCTAAGCAGAGAGATCAAGCAAAGCAACATTAAAACTAAGAGAAAACCATAAAGGACAAGTGAAATTTCCATATGGGATTATGTCAGGGGTGGGTTCCGAAATTTTCCACTACCACTCTGTGGGCGTGGCTTAGGGTTACGCGCACGCGCGCTCCCCCGGTGCAATTCTGTGTCCGCGCATGCTCAGTCACTATAATCTGCCCGAAACACAGCTGAGGAGCTGATCAGCTGTGCTTCGGGCAAAGAATAAAGGACAGCATTAACCTGAGGGCAGGTGGGAGGGCCCTTTCCAAAGCAGCAGCAGAGCACAAACAGCCCAAAACGTAAAAAAGCCACCAAAAATTCACGGAAAAAAATGGCGGCGCCCACGGACCGGCACCGACCAAGGCGGGTCCACGACGCCATCATGACATCACCAGCGCCTCGCTACCGGTTCGGGCGACCCAGTACGAACCGGGAGGAACCCACCCCTGGATTATGTATACAGTAAAATTATTAATCAGATGAAATTCAAAGCAGGTTGTCCAGTTAGCAGAGCAAAAGATGCTTGGAGGGAAAAGTTTTATCATGTAGCTGCCTTGTAGATCATTTATAGAAATCTGTGAGGAATCTATCTTCCACTTACAAATATATTTTTCCACTATTTCTTTTGTTTGTTGTTTTTCATTTCTTTCGATGCACAAGCAAAAAAAATCTGTGAAGGAAGGGAAACATGAAACAGTTTCACTATGTCAAACAAAGTTCTTCAGAGTTTATGTGAGCCCTGTACTTCTCTGCTATTCATAAAAACAAGTCAACACTTTTCAGGCTTCCCTGAAAATATGACCCAAAAATCCCTGCTACTTTAAAGAATCAGTTCAAAAGAGTTATACGGTAATTCTAAAGCAATGGCACCTTTTTAGACTCACAAGGTAGCTTAAAAAAAAAACACTAAAACAAAACCCACCAATCAGTTGCCGAATGTGATATCAAACCTTGGAATGCTAACAGGGTGCTGTGAAATACCCACTTTAACATTTCACAAAATGAAATGTGAGATGATCATACAAGTGTGACAAAAGGAAAACAATATTGTCATAATGGTGTCATATCCAGTGTTATAGAGAAACAATGCATATAAAGTAGTTTAACTTATAACACAAGAGCAATAATTAACTTTTTAAGAGCTCTCACACTTGAGATTTTATTTGTTGTCTAAATCTTATAATTAATGAAATTAGAGTGCCACCTCCAATGTGTTATGTAATTTATTTGGTACAATTAGAAATATAAGCATTTTAAGATTTTCCAACATATGTGGCTGCATGTCTTTCCAAACTTCTGTATCAGTAGATATTATAGGCTTATATATTATAATTATATTTTATATTATATACAATAGATTTCATGTTCCCAAGTTGTAGGAAGTGCTGTCAATGTAAGGCTCAGTATCATACAGAAAAGAGAATGCTGGAAACATATAGTAAAAAATATTTTACTTACATTGATAGTTAAACTTTAAGAATAATACTAAACAATGTAATTGTCAAAACCTGGCTTACCTAAAGCAACCAAATCATTGTTGAAGATACGATGTAATTTTATTTGCATGTATAAAAGTAATAATACAATATACAGTAGACCCTCATCAAAGCGCTATTACTTTACTGAGTGACCGGGAGCAAAAGCAGAACCAGGGCTTATATATCTTCACTACATTGCAAAGGCAAGAAAGAAAAAGGGAGACACATTATAGAAATGTGGAATATTTTAGATAAACCTATCTATGTGATCTTATTATTATTTATCCCTTCCTACTGATCAGCATGCTAGCCATGCTGTCTTTAAAATATGATCAGTGAATAGAAACAATTTCGTTTACTGGGCCATAGGTTTCTGACTGAGTCTTCTGCCTGTTGCCACTCAGGGTCAATTCAACTGTGAATGTTTTCAGCAATTCATATGTATCTGGGGGTCAGAGGCATCTCATAAGTAGCAGACACACATAGGCTTTCAGTGTCATTTAATGTTGAGAAACATTAGTTATCTTGATGACTCCTAAACTAAGATTTATTTTTTTTATAGCTACGTCAAATTTACCTAATATATTTTTAATTGAATTTTGAGACCAACTGACTTCAAAAAAGACTCTGGTCAACTTACAATATTTAAAAGAATATGTACTTTAAATAAATATAACTGCCTGGACAAAATCACATAAATGACATCTAGAGGGAAAAAAGACAGGGGTTGCATAAATACCCTAACCTCAAGCTTGAGAATACAGCCATACATACCTTCAAGGTGATGCTGTTGCAGAGGGCAGTGCCTGCGTCAGAGAAGCATGGCTCCTCAGTCTTGCAAGATGACAACATTTAATTGAAGGCATCCAGAGTGTACAACTCTGCCTGATCACACTGGACAGGCAAAACCATTGGAGGCAGGAGGCCTTTCAAATAACTAGGCCATGGGCCATGAAGGGCTTTATAGGTGATGACAAGTGCCTGAAAGCTAACCAGAAAGAAGTGTGGTTCATAAAGCAGCAATGACACAAGGGAAGCACTCATTACTCCCTGTGCTGCTGCATTTTAAACTAGCTGTAGCTTCCAGATAGTCTTCATTTTAACCACCTTTGTGGCCATCAAAGCCATCGGTTTTGATAAACTAGTAGTGCTGCCTCATCCCTATTTGTAAATCTCACCCAAAAGGCAGAGGTTATCTGCTAAACTAATTGCACATTAATTCACGGCAATTGTTACCATACTGTAGGTTAGCCAAATAAGCTTTTTTAATAACATAACATTGGTTCTAATATTAAGCAGATTTAAGTTTACTTTCATCTCCAAACAAGTAAAAACAAAAATGTGTAATTGGGAGTAATAATTAAAAGTTTTGCAGGCATTTGAATTGCAGTTCTCACAATTTTTTTGGAATGCTAGCAATCATGATCACAATAAAAATCCTGTAGTTAGGATTGTGCTTGCCTTAATGCAGCTCCTGATTGATGAATTTCACTAATTAATTTCTGCTCCCACCCATGCTAGTGTCAACTGCTTTCCATTCTATGGTCATGTTGGGGGGGGGGATACCCATACAGTTCCTGTCAGTTGAGAAATTTGGTGAAACATCTTTAAATTTCATGGAGAGGAAAGGAAAGGGAGTGGAAAGGGGAAGAGAGAGGGGAGAAGAGAGGAGAGGAGAGGGGAGGGGAGGGGAGGGAAAGGGA
>QLTV01001459.1:165441-175919 GCA_003457575.1 Thermophis baileyi
CCTCCCACTGAAACTGCCAAAACCACCGGCGTCACTGGTGGTCTGTGGAAACAAAAAGGTTGGGGACTCCTGCCATAAGCATTTCCCTTGAGTAAAAATGGAATAATATTCTAAATAATAACATTGTTTTTTTTATATTTTTCTTGATGAACAAATCTTTTCTTTTATGTACACTGAGAGCATATGCACCAAGACAAATTCCTTGTGTGTTCAATCACACTTTGCCAATAAAAAAATTCTATTCTATTCTATTCTATTCTATTCTATTCTATTCTATTCTATTCTATTCTATTCTATTGTAGTCTTCTTTTCCCCAGACTAAACATACCCAGTGCCTTTAGTTTTTTCATGATGTTTTCTCTTCAAATTTATTGATTGTTTTATATTTATGATCAAATCTCTTCTTGCTTTTTCTGTAGGATCTCAAGAAAGGTTACAGAAGGATCTTTTTCATTTTATCCTCACAACAACATTGTAAGCAAGATTGAGCTGAGTGAGTTGTTACATAATATTCCATTGATTCTGGTAGACATGAATGTAGGAACAATTCAGCGTGATCCATTAATGGAAAAAGTTCAGCAAATAAATCTTACTTACCTCTCATCTGTGGAGAAAGCATCCTGAAATAGCCTTTTATTATTTCAATTTTAAATCAATATTTTTCAGATGCCTCCAGCAAAAGTCATGTTCTCCAGTCTATCTGACCTACATTCTAGAACAGTGGTTCTCAACTTGTGGGTCGCGACCCCTTTGGGGGTCGAACGACCGTTTCACAGGGGTCGCCTAAGCATGTGCTAGCCCACCACACCCCCTTTGTCACTTCATCGCACATGGGGAGGGGGTGGGGAGGGGGTCGCGGCGGTGGGGAGGGGGTCATGGCAGTAGGAAGGTTGAGAACCACTGTTCTAGAAGATTAAAAATTGGGAGGGGTGGGAGTGTCCAGCTGCTATTGACCACTAATAGAGTTGTTGTGGTCATGCCTTCACTCTGGAACTTTGTGACTACTTTTCAGAGCTATTTGTTTCTTGGCAGCAAGAGAGTTACAACACCAAAAAGCCATATCTCTGACCTTTCTTGGCAACCAATAGATAGAAGGAAGAGAGAGGAAGAGAAAGAGGGGAGGTGGAATTTATGGACTATTATTTTCTCCAGAGTTTAAATACTACCTCCCATCACAAACTGGAAATTGAAGAGATACTTTTACTGTTTCAATTTTGGACATTCTTGACATTTATCCAACAATTTTCTGGAAGACTTACAAATATATCTGTAAAAAGCCTGGATAGGAAATGAGATGAAGGCAACCTCATGAGGCCACTACAAGAAAAAGAGTTTACCCCAGTGTTTTCATGCAATAGTTAGAAACAACTGTAGAAAGGCTTTAAAAGTATGCTGACATGCCTCATAAGTTAGAGCAAAAAATAAAGTTGTATTTGTCAACTGGAAGAGGAGAAATACTTAAAAGCTATCACTGCCATGAATAAAGAAATTCATTGAAATTTATTTCTGGTTCAATGTTGATTTTAAAACAATAAAGATAGGTAGATAAGCAGATTAATTTTATAAATGAGTATTATTTTGCTGATTATACATTGGATCGTGGAGGTTAGGGAAAGGAATTTTGGTTGACATGCACAGAAATAAAATTATGTTTAAACTGATACCTGAAATTAATTCTTTTAAATTAAATAGATTTAAATGCCATATTCATTACTATGTCTAGTTATGGACATCAAACTTTACTGACACCGAAAAATTGGGAAAAATACAAAAAAAAAAAAAGCAACAAGGATGATCAGGAACTGGAAAACTAGTTTTAAAAAATAAGACAACCTAAAGGGAATAGCGCATGATAGTACTAATCAAATAACTTTAGTTCGGGTGAGATATGGCAAAAGAAAAGAAATCCAGGAAACTCCTTTTCTTTGTCCTATTTCTCTCCATCATATTAAATTAGAGGATGTCCGATTTTGGTTGATCAATAGGGAACAACTTAAATGTCCAACAGAAAAATTATCTCCCTAATTATGTTGGAGAAATGGATCCCATCACTAAATTTCTTCAAGAAGAGCTTTGAGAAACATTCATAAGGAGTTCTTTCATTTGAATTTCTATACAGAGGAGGAGGGGTGCAGGGGTGAAATGCTACTGGTTCAGCCCAGTCCGGGCGTACCGGTAGTGGTGGCTGCCGGTGGTTCGGAGAACTGGTAGCAGCAGCAGTGCAAGGCTCTGCCCACCCACCCGGACGTCACCATTTTCTTGTTTTTAACCCTCTGCACAGGTGCAAAGCGTTCTGCGCATGCGCAGAGGGTGAAAAAGCGCACACTTCCGAACCAGTAGGGAAGGTAAGTAGATTTCACCGCTGATTTAATGCCTATATCATCCTTCCAATTCTACAGGTCTTCCGAACCAAATTTCAAGTGGAATCATATGTAATAGCTGTTTTCCCAGTATCAAAATTCATGTATAATGTTTGGTTGTTTTGAAATGCATATTGAACTACATTTCGTTATAAACATAGTATTACTAATATGTATCTGTTCTAACAGTTAAATATTTACATCTTCCAGCAGATATATTGTATGGGAATATAATGTGAAAAGTAATCAAGAAGAATTTATACTCATATTAGTCAGTTCAGGAAAATGATAGGGTTTGATAAATTAAAATATGTTACCATTTACATGGCTTTATGAAAAAAATGTTTTGAAGTCACAGTGATTTATTTAACCAAAGAATAATTAGTGAAATAGTGGCTAAATTCCAAAGGGAGGGTTCATATTCAACCACAAAAGAACAATTGAATTTATAGAGGTATTCTTTTTCTTTGGTGAGTAAATCTTGGAATTGTTAGTTGTGAATTACATTTCAGTATAAACTTGATAGAGAGCTCAACTGTAAGTGATTTGAATTTTCAGCAGAAAATGAGTCTTCTATGAGAAACGATCTCAAACTACTCCCACTCAGAATTCATTGTTATGTTTAATCTACTGCTGCTTCTTTGGCTCATTTACAAAAAGTGTTGGCACATTATGAATGCAAAATCATTTTAATAGGGGAACTCCTGGGAAAGGGAGCAAAAGTTTTCAGCATTTACCATTTTACAATGAAGTATGGCCAGCTGTTGGGAAGCCTGCATTCCACCATGACGGCTTTCAACAATAGAACTATTGGTGTTAATGTTTTCAAATCTGAAATCTGTAGAGAAATAAGTAGACGATCCAAAAACTGAGGACAGGATCAGTTCAAACATGGAAATATTGGTGAAACATAAAAGACCTGTCAAAACATAGCCCAGATGAATCTGCCAAATATATTTCAATTTTAAAGGGTCTGCGTTGTTTTTAAACATTATTTTTAAGTGTGTGCTACTACTATACTATAGGATATTCTAATAGACTTTTTACTTTTCCCAGTTTTGATGCAGTTTTTTAATATACATTATAGCCTCGCCTTTTCAGACCATGACTGAAAAAGAAGACCAACAGCTTCTTCACCTAAATCACAGTCAAATGAATTATTGAAGGATAAAAGAAATAGCATTTCCACAAATAGAGGAAATAGCATATCTTTTCTTGTTTGCCGTAAAGTCAGAGACAAGAGAAAAGAAAAAGAAGATAAGTGGAAGCTAATCTAAAACTGGTGCAGACACACTGTACTTGTACAGCCCTCCACAATGTATATCATCCAATCTTGTCTGTATGAAACCACCAGTTTTATAATTCATGAACTACAGTATTGTTCATCTACTAGAATAGATTAAGTGAAATAGTTTGTGACTGGACTTAGACTTTAAAGATGCGGGATAGAAAGAGTATTGATGCTTTTGAACTTTGGTGTTGGAGAAAACTCCTGAAAATACTATAGATAGCCAAATAATGGATTACCAAAGAAATCAGACCAGAGTTCTCACTTGAGGCATAAATGACCAAGCTTAAATTATCCAACTTTAAACATGTTGTGAGAAGATCCAGCTCTTTGAAAAACACTCTAATGCTGGGAAAGGTGGAAAGAAAGAGGTGGAAAGGATAACTAGCAGCAAGATGGATGGAATCAGTCAAAGTGGTGATGAGTGCATCATTGGGAGATTAGAGATGGAGAAAATCTGGGTGGACACTAAGAGTCAGAATTGATGACACATAATCAATCTTTGATCAATCAATTCTGATGTGATTTAAATTACATTTCCTTAATACATAAGGTGTAATCTCTAAATATAATAATGACATATTAGATTGTATATATTGCTTTCCAGTCCCAGCAGCTTTCTTGGCAAGGCATTCAGAAGTGTTTGCCATTTCCTTTTCACTAGAACTGAGAATGATTCACTCAAAGTAACCCAGATAGTTTCATATCCATGCAGCTATACTTAATCTGTTGTAGAAAAACACTTTAAAGATTAGTTGGAGGATTAATTCAATTTGTTTTCCTACATTTAAAAGCATTTTGAAAGTAAAAAATAATTAAACAGTATTTAGGTAATATTTTAGATAATAGCCTTGCTTTTGGGCATGCAAACAGTCAATAATTTATAAATAAGTCCAGAAGTAAGTAAATTCTAAACAGCCGAGAACCATTATTCTGTGATGAATTTAGACAACCAGCAATCATACTGTTTGCTTGTAAAGCATAATCATACCATGGGAAGAGGAAAAGCTGTATTCTGTTATATTAATCTGTCTTCTGACAGATAAATTTGCTTCTGTGAGAGTTTATTGTTAAGGCTTCAAATGGTGCAAAATGTATAAAGTCATTTAAACTCCCCACCATTTTTCCTATTTTTCTGTACATCCCATTCCTGAAGCATTTTGTTTAATTACTTAATTATCACACTTAGATAATGTAAATACTATACTTGGGCCGCTTTAAAGACATCCAATTTTACATGTTGGCACCATTTCTGAATGTGAAGCAATTTGCAGTGAAGAAAGTGCTGTCTTCTGAATGGAGCCAGAAATCTTGATAATGTTCTCCTTTTATGTGATAGTATGCAATCTTGTGGGGTTGCCAAACTGTTCAATCCTCCTAATTTTACAGTACTCCTACTAATTTCATTTCTAGAATGGAGAGAAATGCCAGAGGGGGAAAATGCAGGTGTAATAAAAAGTTATCTGCTTAGGGAAATAATTTGAGATTACTATGTATCACCAAGATGCCAAAATTGCAAATAGGGTCCACTGAACATTATATTCCTAAAGTTGGGGATGGGGTATGAGAAGACTTAAACATCCTCCAATCTTCCAGTCTATGTAATATGATAGCTAAGATAACTAAATTGTTGCTAAGTTTTCAGGTTTGCAAATGGGTAAGTTTTGTTTCCAAGTAGCAGGTGTCATCACAGAAGGAAATGTTTTGTGCTGATTCTATTGCATCAGTGGTGGGTTGCTACCGGTTCTCCCCAGATCAGGCGAACCGGTAGTGGCGGCGGTGGGAGGCTCCGCCCACCCGCCCGGACGTCATAAAAAATGCTCTGCGCATGTGCAGAAGGTTCTGTGCATGCGCAGAAGCATTGCACCCGCACGCTCCTGTTCCTGAACCAGTAGCAAAGGTAAGTGAAACCCACCACTGTATTGCATGAAGTAAACATAGCCTCTGTTGATGCTTGGCTTGATTTGCCTCTGTTCCTGATGTAAACATACCAAATATAGCAACTTAGTAGCTTGCCACCATGCTGTCCAGTTGTTATTCATTTCGCAGAGTAGCAAAATACTAAACTAAAGGTATAGTTGCTGATGGGATTTTTGGATTTTTCTATTGTAAGGAAGAACTAACTCTCTTGACTGTTCTTGCAAAGAAGTAACTTGTTGTATCTTGGTAATCATGAATAATCAGAACAACCTACTTTGTTCAAATTAAGTAATCAAACTTGGATAATAGAAAGTCAAGTTACCTGAAAGAACCTTCAAACCAACTCACTTCTAAGTCTTCACTTCCTTCCTAAGTCTTCATTTTCTAGTAATCCAGTAATTCATACAATAGTTATTAAATATTCCTGATATATCATATGTTAGTTAAATATTTAAAAATTCTAAATTGTTTTAGAAGATATTTTAGTTATCAAGCTTGTTCCAAATATGCAGGATAAAGCTGGTTTCAAAAATGAGTCAGATTGGAGGAAGCAATAGAAGTTGCAGGGAGAAAGATGCAGAAGAAGTAGGATGTATGTTTAAACAAATATCCTTTAAACACATGGATCTAAGTCAGGGGTGGGTTCTGAATCCTTTTGCTGCCGGTTTGCTCAGGGTCGCGCCGGGCGCGCAGCATTGCGCAGAAGCAAAAATTAGCTTCTGCGCATGTGCAGAAGCAAAATCCAAGATGGCGGCGCCCACGGAGACACCGACAGAACCAGCTCTGTGACGTCATTGCTGATTTACTAACGGTTCTAAAGAACCAGATAGAACCGATAGGAGCCCACCTCTGATCTAAGTTCATGTAAAGTTTGGATCTAAACTAAATCCCAACAGAAATCTAACTACTAAATAGAAGTAGTGATTATGAAAGCCTTACTGGACTAGTTCATTCTCACATGAAATATCAGAATCTTTCCTGAGACTTCATAGAAATGTGTTAAAAAGCACTGATTTTGTGACTTCAGAATGAAACAATGGTCATTTTAGAATAATTTAAGAGTATGTCAAGATGAAAAGCAATGCTGTCAAACAATTCATCCTTCTGACTTTTCAAAAATCTTCCATATTATATAAATATGTAGCATACAATTCTAAGTAAGCTCATCGCATTAAAAGTAAATACTGGATGCCTATTTGTTTTAGTAGATCATTTTAAGCAATAAAAAATTAAAATTCCCACATCATGGTTCACAAAATAAACAACTGTGAATAGTTAACCAATTGTCATTTCTGTTATCATTATTCCATTAAATTTTGATTCTGCATTATGCTATTTATTATGATTCCATTCAACAAATATAATTCTAGCTTCATCTGAATACAGTAAAGGTTTTCCCCCCCTTAAAATTAAACCAGGGTATACCATCCGAAACTCTGGAGTGACAGAGAGTAGCTTTTAATCTTTGATGAACATCCTTTTATCCAGGGATGAAATTCAAAATTTTTCCCTACCAGTTCTGTGGGCGTAGCTTGGTGGGCATGGCAGGGGAAGGATACTGCAAAATCTCCATTCCCACCCCACTCCAGGGGAAGGATACTGCAAAATCTCCATTCCCTCCCCACTCCTGGGGGAAGAATATTGCAAAATCTCCATTCCCACCCCACTCTGGGGCCAGCCAGAGGTGGTATTTGCCGGTTCTCTGAACTACTCAAAGTTTCTGCTACCAGTTCTCCAGAACCTGTCAGAACCTGCTGAATTTCACCCCTGCTTTTATTTATTTGAAGAAAGCTATCATATCCCTTGAAGATTTTCTTCTCAAGGGCAAGCTTTCCCAGTTCCTTACAATTCTTTTCATATGACTCCTAATCTTTGTTAATCTTCTCTAAACCTGTTCCTCATTGCACAGTTTATGCCTGTTGGTGTAAGAGAAAAATTCCTAAGGCTAGTTAACAAAATTTACAACAGTTATAGCTCAACATGGTTAGTAATGTAGTTCAGTCAGATAACTTTCATCTTAAGGTACTTCAGGTCTCACTTGGAAAATCCATATCAAGACAGCAAAATGTTCAGATGCTAACCAAAGTGTATTAACTACTACATGAGTCTAGAAATAATAATCAGCTATCTATCTCTAAAGACAAAGAAAGGTAAGGAACGTTGCTATTCAGATTGCAAAAAGTTGGCATGTATTTATAAAAGTTCTAGCTATGTCAATTCCATATTGTATAAGAGCATTTCTACATGATATCAGTTCAAAATCTATTCTGAACCTATTTGATCACACAATGGTAGTGCATTTCAAGATTTATTTATTTATTTATGTAATTTGTAGGGCTGCCCAGTTCAAAACAAGTGACTCTAGGCAGCTTACCAAAGCAAGCAAAACAGTCTCTCAATCCCCTGTCTCAATCATCACCATCACCATCACCACTAATACAAGATTTGGTTCATGTTCCTACCCAGTTTTGATGAAAATTTCCTCAACACAGTTCCAACACATTTGGGGAAACAACCGTGTTTTTTAAAGAACTTCTAAAAGCCATCAACCAAAAGGTAGAGTTTCTGACAAAAGGTCTGTATGGTGACCATTTTAGCTAGCAATAAATGAATGTACTCTGTGAAATATTGAAGGATGCGAGGGCAGCTCACTAGAGAATTAAATTGTTTGAACCTTGGGGTCTCATTAGTAGCCAGATTTAGTGAGGTGGAAATTATTCCAATTCAAATTATTTTTGCTGGATCTGTCTATTTATTTGAAATGGGTCTTTCACAATGCTGGAGCTTCTGAGCAGTCTCCCCATTTCTTGCATCTGGGCTCAAGAAAACAATTCCTTTTCAAGTAAGCCTTTGGATGAAAATACACTCTGGCATTTTTTATTCTGGATTGTATCCTACAGAGGAACCAGAAAAAATAGACATAACTTTTGTCAGTTTCATTTCTGTACATTTTGGCCTCTGCTAAGGACACAGAGAAAGACATGAAAGAATCAATAAAATCACCTTCATTAACTTTATTTTTAAGCTTCTTATTAGGATTTATGTCCCATCTTGAAATGGATGCAATCAACTATAGATGTACAGGGAAAAGCATCTAGAAGGGGGGGGAAGTATGATACTAGTGTAGAAATAGTAGAAATGCAGTTTAAATCATCTCTCTCTCTCTCTCTCTCTCTCTCTCTCTCTCTCTCTCTCTCTCTCTCTCTCTCTCTCTCTCTCTCTCTCTCTCCCTCCCTCCCTCAACCCCAACCATCTTTATTTCCAAGGTTCTTGTCAAAGCAACATATGGTACATGGCAATGTTGGGGGTTCTTTTATATCATTTTTATGCACAAAAATTGAGAAAGATGTTTTTTTGTTTCTTCAGGATCTACAACATCTCAAGGCACTCATAAAATAATTACAACTATTCTTTTGATTAGCTGAAAGTTATAATGATTGGCTGATAGTGCTCTCACCCTGTTTCCACCATTGAGGCTAACCACAGGATAGATCATAATTACATGTTGGTTTCAAATTGTTTAGTGGATTTGGAAGGTAAAAGTTGGAAGAGTATTTTTTTCGTTACTTCCCATTTTGTGTTTAAATTGTGGCAAGAAATATGGCTCACAGTCAATATGAATATCTCTTTAGATGTCAGTCCTTCAATTCACAAAAGATTGAATGCAATATCAGAAACACCCCAAACAACCTCCAATTTTAATTTTAATGTGACTGTAGTAGAAATTACTAAACACAAGGAGAATTATCTCTTAGCTAAACTATTGATTTAACCTTGATATTTTTTTAGAGAAAGTCCTTAAACATATCAAATAATGCTAATAAACCCTTAAAGAAACAATGACAATAATGGCAGCAGCAGTAGTTGCCACACACTTTCCCTGTTTGGGCTATCATATTAAATGTTATAAGTTATAATTGTGATTTTCAAAGGCAAGTTAACCAGAGGTTTGAGGAAGCCATCAGAAAAATGCCATCTCTGCGAGTTCCAATAAGAATCTGAAAAAAAAGTCAGTCAGTGCTCTACCCAGCTTAATCCTAGTATAACCAAGGGTAAAGAAATACAGATAGTCCTAGAGTTATAACAGTTGATTTATTGACTGTTCAAAGTTATAACAGCACTAAAAAAAGTGACTTATGACCATTTTTCACACTTATGACTGTTGCAGCATCCCCATGGCTACATGATCTATATTCAGATGCTTGACAACTAGTTCATATTTATGACAGTTGCAGTGTCCCGGGGTCATGTGATTCCCTTTTGCAACCTTCTGACAAGCAAAGTCAATGGAGAAGCCAGATTCACTTAACAGCAATGTTACTAACTTAACAACTGCAGTGATTTGCTTAACAACTGTGGCAAGAAAAGTCTTGTAAAATGGGGGAAAACTCAGTTAACAAATTTCAAACTTAGCAACATAAATGTTGGGCTCAATTATAGTCGTAAATTGATAACTACCTGTACTTTCAGTCTTTCAAGATTCTGTTAATGTAACCTTACAATAAAGATAGAAATAGTACTCCTGGTTGTGCTTTTTGTCTAGACAACCGTGCAGAACTGAAATTCTTTCTCACGTATTATCCTTTTACTTTCTGGAAAACTAGGGAGGGTCCCTTCTGAATAATTAGACTCACAGCTCACAGCTAAAATTAGAACAACATTTGGTAGCTGTAGCTAGGGGGACCTTTGCACAGGTTCGCCTGGTGCACCAATTGCGACCCTACTTGGATCAAGAGGCTCTCCTCACAGTCACCCATGCCCTTGTCACCTCACGGTTAGATTATTGCAACGCGCTCTACATGGGGCTACCCTTGAAGAGTGTTCGGAGACTACAGTTGGTCCAGAATGCGGCTGCGCAAGCTGTCGTGGGTGCACCTAGGTACACCCATATTACACCTATACTCCGCGAG
>QLTV01001459.1:175992-195027 GCA_003457575.1 Thermophis baileyi
CACAGGGTTGGGCTCCTCCAGGTCCCGTCAGCTAACCGGTGCCGGCTGGCGGGCCCACGGGGGAGGGCCTTCTCTGTGGTTGCTCCGGCCCTCTGGAACCAGCTATCCCATGAGATCCGGACCACCCCCACCCTGCTGGCCTTCCAGAAAGCGGTGAAGACCTGGCTCTTCCGGCAGGCTTGGGGCCGTTGATCTCGCCTCTGTAATTGGCGAGGTCCGGCCATGAAATGGTATGTATGAGTTTTTAACTGTTTTTATTATGTTTTCTTTTAATGGTTTTTTTTATATTGTTGTGAGCCGGCCAGAGTCCCCTGGGAGTTGGGCGGCATACAAATTTAATAAATAATAATAAAATAATAATAATAATTTCCTATGTCGTCCCTCCTTTTGTGAGCTGAGATACCTTTTGCATACTGGCTGTCCAGTCTATAGCTCTCCTTTCTCTCTCCCAAGTCATACCCACATACCATTGCAAGACTTGACTTAGAGACTAGCCAGAAACCACAACTGGTACAGAATGCCTCGGCCTGGGTTCTGACCCGCTGTCATCATTAGCAACAAATTACGTCTGTACTTGGGTGCTACATTGGCTTCTGATTGTTTTGGGGTTACAAATTAAAATGTTGATTTTAACCTACACTTTAGGTTTGGCATTAGGTATTTTTGGAACCACCAGAATTGCCCAAATCAAGATCATCTCAAAAGAAGCTGTTGCTGATATCCCACTTTTTAAAAAAATTGCAGGGTTGTTACTAGGAAACATTTCATTTTTGTTGCAGCATTGACCCTCTAAAACAAGCTCCATATTAAAATCCAGCTTGCAGCATTCAGGAAACAACAAAACAGACATCATATTAGTGGTGGAATTGTTTCATCTTTATTTTTAAATATTTCATCTTTAAATATACTTTGGATATTTTAATGCTCTATTTGTTTGAGTCCTTGAATGTTTTACTGTTCTCCTACTATGGATGTTTTATGTTTTTGCTGCAAACCACTGTGAATCAATTTGTTGAAACTGGGGGACAGATAGATGAAGATACAATTTGTTGAAACTGTGGTTATACAAGCTAAATAAATAAATAAATAGTAAGTATCACTTCTGAACAGTCATAACTGATAAAAACTATAAATTGATGTTCTGATAAATATAATTAGAGCACTATCTAAAATCTTAATACTTGTCTCCCTCATTAAAAGATAATGTCAACTTCCTGTCTCTACCAAATGTACCATTTCCCATAAATGTGTATTCTTCCCTATCATCTATACCAGGGGTGGGTTCTAACTTACCTCACTGCCGGTTCGCTTCCTCCCGCGCCGTGTGGCTGTGCGCACATTACGTGCCGCATGGCCGTGTCACGTGGGTGCGCGTGCGCGCATGTGCAGTGCCGAAAATTTGCAAAAAATTCCCCCTCCCCCCCAAAAAAGCCAAAAACAAGATGGCGGTGCATGCGCAGTGCCAGAGACTCGGCTTCTGCGCATGCACAGAAGAAAAAAATAGTAAAAAATCCCCCCCCCAAAAAAAGATGGCGGCATCCACAGACCGGCACCGACAGAACCGGCTCTGTGATGTCACCAGCGGTTTGCTACCGGTTCTATAGAACCAGTGCGAACCGGGAGGAACCCACCTCTGATCTATACTAGTTCTAACTGAGATTTCAAGACACAGCAAACTAAATCATTGTATAGTGTAAAATAATTAGACTAACACAGTGATTTGTGGTTAGCTCAGTAACCTTTTGCTAATCTGCAGAATTTTAAAAATTCAAGCTGAGATCTCACTACAGGGACAATATAAATAGAGGGAATATTTAAAGACTACAGTGATTAGACAGCAGAAGAGATAAAACCTGTGTAACAACAATTGCAAACCTATTTCAAGATGTCAAATAACCTTTGTGAGATACCAAAGATCCATAGGACACAAAGCAAGCAAAAGCTTTTATAATCTCATGTAATAACATTACATTTGAAATGAAAGCCATTTCCAGGGTATAAAGTAATCTTGTAGCAATGTTATTATATTATCCTCAAAGGATGAATTCAGATCAGAAAGGACCCCTAAATTTGTAAGATAAAGTAATATTGATTGAGATATAAAGGAAGGTCAAATCTATAAGAGCTAAATTTCCACTGTTTTGTTGTACATTTATATGTACTTTATAATTAATGTATAATTTCTTGACAAATGTATGTTTTTCTGCATATACATTAGAGATTAGTGGAGAAAATTACTAATTTTCCAACTTATTTTTTTTAAATGCTAAATGTTTTTTATTTTAATTCTTTTGTCTATTTAACATTATTAAAACTATTAAATGTACACAGTATTTTTTACCCAATCCATGTTTAATGATATTCTCATGTAACCAGTGCAATATAATATTAAAAAAAACTGCTTCAGGTTAATGACATCATGTTGCATTTATGCAAAAAATCATGTCATTTTGAATGTGGGATGTTAGCAACAAAAAACTCAGAATCTCACTAGAATTTTTCAGTGTAGCATGTGTGTTGGATTATAACTTCTATCATCCATTGTTCATGGTGGTTGGGAAGATGATGATTGTAGAGGCCACCATTTTGGAGAAAACTGAATTATATGTTTTGTAATGGAAAAGGAAAGTAAAGATGGAGATAAAAAGTAAGGAAGACAAAAAGGTAAGAAAACTTCCGAGGCTGAGAGGAAGAATGTCAGCCTGACTATCTATACCCGTGATGGCGAACCTATGGCATGCATGCCAGAGGTGGCACACAGAGCCCTCTCTGCTGGCACACGCGCCTCGCCCCAGGTCAGATCTCTGTGGCGTTTCTTTCGTGAGCTTCTGTTTCCCTGCAAACGACGAAACAGAAGCTCACAAAAGAAAAAGATCTTACCTCTTGCAGCACTGCCGGTGTTGGGATGCCCAGCCTCCTGCCGGCCAGCTGGTCTTTGGGTCTCTGCTGCGCATGTCTGTGCATGTGTGCACGTGTGCACGCATGTGTGCACATGTGTGCGCACGTGCGCGTTCAAGCATGCACACGCACCTTTCAGTTTGGGCATGCACGAACGCACGCAGTTTGGGCACTTGGTGTCTAAAAGGTTCGCCATCACTGATCTATACTGTCAAATATGAATGACAGAAAGATCTGTAAATGCACGGAAATGTATTTATGACTGCATATCAATTCTGGAAATAAAAAGTTTAAACAGAAATCTTTTTTGACTGGATTTCTTCAAGGAGAAATATACAAATATACAAATATACAAATCTCTCTAATGAGCTCCATATGTAGCTTTAGCATTACAATGCTTAACATGGGGCCTATCTGTATGGAAAAACCATTTTGAACATGTTGTTATATTCAAATAAATCCATCTTACCTTGGTTAGGCCTGATGGTGGCAATCTTGGGTTTATTATTCTAAGTTAAATGTAGTTAAAACTTTATTGCAACCACATGGTTACACCAAGAGACACTTATCAAAAACATAAACATAATCAAAAGATTTAAGAATTGGCAGAATAAACTCTAAATACATACCAGGTACTTAAAATGTAACCAATACAAAATAAAATATAAGGAAATTCTATCAATACTGTCTTAAATGAATCCATTCCCTTTTAAGCTGACTAGCTGTCATATCACTGTTAATCTTTCTCGTTGCTGCAATTCCATAATATTTCTTAAGAAGTCTACCAACTTCTTAAGGGATAGAAGTTAAAGGGGATTTTTTATTTTTTTTCATGTCACCAAGAATTTTACTTATTGAGCACAATTAGAATATTCTGGGAGAATGGTGCATAGGAGTATACCAGAAGTACTGTGGTTGTACATTTGTTATAGTGATATTGTGAGTGGGTGGGTGGAGAGTTACAAAGACATTCTCAAATGTGTTTAATGTGTACACAGACGTAGGACATGTACAAACTCAGGTGTTCTTCTTAGCAATTTACCAGTGGAATAAAAATACCTGGAATAACCAGGCGCATCAAAGCCATGACTAAAAGTAGGTAGATTAAACAGATGAGTTCCTGTTTGCTGCAGATGCCAAAATGGATTGCATTAAATTTGGCAACAAAGAAATATACAGGTGCACTGAACTCAACAGGTCTGCTTACAAAATTCACTTCAATAAAAAAGAAAGGTACATGTATCAAAACACATTCAGAAAATCATATGGCAGTACTAATCATGGTATAATTGAAGAGAGGAAGTATTTCCATCATAATATCAGTGCTATCTTCAGAGAGGTGGTATTAAAAATTAATATTAGACTTTCTCAAGGGAAGAAAGGGAATTGTCTCTTGCCATACCAGACAACAAGTTTACTAATGTATTTTTATGTTACCTGCCAGTCACTTTCTATGAATGTAATCAGGAAATTTATTCTTCTAATAAAATTTTGTATGGAAAACTGCTCTTATAAAAAGCTGAGAATAAACTAGGTTGTTGGTTCATAGATTCAGGAAGGAAGAGAGGGAAGGAGGGAGGAAATTATTAGGTAGATATAGGACAATTGTTTATTATAAAGAATGTCTATGGTGGCACAGTGGTTAGAATGCAGTACTGCAGGCTACTTCTGTTGACTGCCGGCTGCCTGCAATTTGGCAGATTGAATCTCACCAGGCTCAAGGTTGACTTAGCCTTCCATCTTTCCGAGGTTGGTAAAATGAGGACCCAGATTGTTAGGGGCAATATACTGACTCTGTAAAAACATTTAGAGAGCGCTGTAAAAGCACTGTGAAGTGGTATATAAGTACAAGTGCTATTGCTATTTGTATGAGGGGTGGATGGGTTTATGATTGGCCATTATCTTGATAACAACAATTCTATGAAAGTATTCATAACATGCTCTCACAATGAAAGGGACTCTCGCCCAGAGTCCCTTGGGAGTTGGGCGGCATACAAATTTAATAAATAATAATAATAATAATAAAATTGCCCTTTTTCTCCCCCAAATTATTTCCCCTTCTTCTACATAAAAAAAAGGATCTATCCAATCAGTTAAATGCTTTTCCTCTGAAAAGTTGATGTCCATTTAAAGTCAGAGATGGAACAACATGTAAGGCAACATATTAATAAAATGGCTTAATATATGATGATGATGATGATGCAAACAGAAATTCAAATTCTCTCCCCTTTCACAATTGTAACAAAGAAGATTGTGTCAAAATTACAAATGGATAAAACAAGATTTGACATCATCAGGATATATACAGTATGTTAATAGTTTTCTATGTACAATTATTATAAAAATTGAAAGTACATAGAAGGACTTTTGGTTTTAAACATGGTAAGACAATAGAATTATTGCCAATAATTAAATAAATGCAATAGAATTATGTACAAATGATGAGCATGTTATTACTAAAATGTGTAAACTTTTATTTGAATATATTTGAAACAGAAGTTAATGTATGATAATATGGGCTAAAATATTTGGATATAATATAGAAATGGAACAGTGGGAGACTATGTGGATGAATGAATTGAAATTCACATTGTGTTGTAATCCTAAAGAGAATTTTTATAAAATTTGGTTTTATAAAATTTGGCAATTGTCATCACAGAAATTGTTTGAAATATATGAAGGTACTTTAAATATATGTTCTAAATGTGAGCAACAACAGGAGACATGTAACATTTATCCTGTTTGGTGGACATGTAAAAAAAGTTTAAAAATGAGTGTAAATACATAAATTAATTCAGAAGATCTTAAACACTAATATAGAATTCAAACCAGAGGCATTTCTTTTGGAACTGATGGACAAACAGTTGGAAAAGTATTCATGGTACTTTATTTATACATGTAAATTTATACTTGTATTTGTTGTAAAAGAAAGTCAGAAATTATTTATTTATATTTCTTTTTTTTTCTGCACTCTTGACTTTTTCTTTTTCATTCTTTACTTTTTTCTTCCATCTTCCATTTTAATTATTAGTTCTTGTTAGTTTTTATCTCTTTATTTTAAAATCTAATAAAAGTTAAAAAGACACAAATGGATAAAACTTGTAGCATTATTATTATTTGATTTTTTAAAAATCTATTTTGGCCTTCTTTTCTTCAGAATGAAATATGCCAAGTAAAATAAAAAATAAATGAGATCTTTCTTAGTATCCCAGTTCTCCAAGCAAGCCTCTAGAGCTAAGAATTGACATTAAAATTGCACGACTCTCTGATCACAGGATATGCAGGAAGGTGATGTTGAAAGCCAACAACAAAAACAGATTAATACTTCTTTTCCTTTTTACTTTTTACGCTGTTAAGTGAGCACTTTAAAGGAGGCCAACTTCCGAAAGGCTAAATCTTTGCATGCTAACTCTTGCTGAAGCTCAGAGACCTGTTTTATTCTCCTCTAGAGATTTCAGTGGATGTGATTCAAGCACCATTGAATGTGATGCTGTATTAATTGCCCTGGAGGGTAGTAGGCCCTTTGAACTGTGGCTGTGAGTGATATTTTGCTGTAAGACATGTGTCAGCACTTGGCTGGTTAACTATGGAGCTGAGTTGTATAGCATGCTGAGACCAAATATCTGGAAAACTACTTTGCATCCTAATCTTACATCTGTTTTCTATCATGAGATTGACTGGCCATTCTATCTTTTGGGGAGTGTCATTCTAAAATTATAAGAATATATATAAAGTGTGTGTGTGTGTGTGTAAATCATTCTATACATGCATGCATGCACACATGCGCGCGCACACACACACACACACACACACACACACACACACATCATTATACTGTCAAAGAATATTAAGAATTTGCTATCATGTTTTAAAGTTCCCTAGAGTATTTAGCAAGTAGAAATTTGGAGGTGATGCAATGGATTGAGGTGCTCCCCTTCAACATTTGGAAATAACCTGAATGTGAATATTTTAACATTGTGATATCATAAAATCAAGTCCACATGCAACCTATGTAAGGTTATGTGAGAGGTTATTTCCTGAATTCAACAATGTAGGTACCACATTTTGCATGTGTTTAGCAAATATGTAGACTTTGTTTTATAGACAAAGCCATATGTGATAATGGTTTGCTTGCATTTACTAATCTGTGGATTGGTAGAGTTGTGCTTTTCTTTAGTTGTTTGGCATTTTTGAAAAAATGTTCAGTTGTGTCACAAACCCAATAATACGATCCTTTCAAATACATTGTAGCCCACTGGCGCAGTGGTTAGAGTGCAGCACTGCAGGCTACTTCAGCTGACTGCTAGCTGCAGTTCGGCGGTTCAAATCTCACCGGCTCAAGGTTGACTCAGCCTTCCATCCTTCTGAGGTGGGTAAAATGAGGACCCAGATTGTTGGGGGCAATATGCTAACTCTGTAAACCGCTTAGAGAGGGCTGTAAAGCACTATGAAGCGGTATATAAGTCTAAGTGCTATTGCTATTGCTACTGCATTGGTTGAGATGAAAAGTGCAAATAACAGCCACACATAGAATACAATTCATCCAAGGAGCTTTTGCATGATCCTCATTACAATGGATGGGAAATCCATAGCTGGTGTTGAGAAAAATCAAGATATAGAACTTTTTTGTCCTTTCAGTAGAATTCACAAATTTTAGTCTCAGGTATTCATTGTGTTCATTTAAGGCTGACTGCACAAATTTCCTTTATCTGAAGGGAGATGTATAAGATAATTTTATGCTGTATTTAATGAATTGAATGAATGGATGATGTATTGAACATATTGGATGGAATGGGAAGAAGACGACAAATAATTGATAATACACAGAACTAGTTTAGATCCCATCTTATTGCCAACTTTAGAAATGTTTGAAATGATGTAATAGATACAGGAATCAGACATATGAACAATGTAACTGGGTATTTTTTTAAAAAAAATCATACTTAATGAATCAGAATGAATCATCTATAAGAACAGCTACTAATATTTAATTTCAAGATTTTAGGTATGGGTTTATGGGTTCTTTCTTATATAATATCATGTTAGTTGGTTATAAATTAACATCAACATAATATTACTTTGTGCTGTGGTGGCACAGTGGGTAGAATGCAATATTGCAGGCTCACTCTGCCTACAGCCAGGCGATCTATCCTGACCGGCTCAAGGTTTACTCAGTTTTCCATACTTCCAAGGTTAGTAAACTGAAGACCCAGATTGTTGGAGAAAATGTGCTGATGTTGTAAATCACTCAGAGAGTATGGTAAAGCATTATGGGGCAGTATAGTGTACAGTCTAGTGCTATTGCTATTGCTATTACATATATTACAATATATATATTCTTGAATTATTTTCTTCTCTTTGTTTCATGAAACTTTTTTTGCAAGGGTTCTTCCCCTTTATTTTCCAAGTCTACATGAAATATATATCTGAAACTGGGCATCTTAGGCATTTGCATTTAATGCATATCATATGGATGAAATATGAAATATAATTTGAATATCAGTAGTTTTGGGGGAGTTGGAATGTTTGAATTTTTAAAAAAAACATCAATTAAAATTTAACAATATATACTATCTTTTTTAAATCTGGAAAACTATCATAAAATATTTCCCTATTAAATCAAGGCTAAACTTTGGCTATGTTGCACAAATGGATGGTGGACTAGATAAAAAATAGCATACTTGGCAAAATTGAGGAAATATAAGAGAGAGACCATGGAGGATCTGGATAAGGGGCATCACTGAAATATCCTAGGAAGAATTGCAAATTGTCACTTGGGTCAAGCCATTGCCCATTAAGGGAGACAAAATAGTAAAGGGGCAAAAAGGAAGTAAAGTAACAACAATAAAAATATGAGCATCTGATTTTTTAGTCTCATAAGATTTGTAATCTCTTTTAATAATGCTATAAATTCCATTTTTAAGCCACTTTTTTAAAAGCTGAGTAGAACCAGGAATTTGAGTTCTCTGTTTTGTTTAAACATTGAGAAAGTGTCTTAGTGTCTTATCACAAATTTAAGTAGATCTTAGACTACAGTTTACTAATTGACCACAAAATATTCCATTGGATTTGTACTGAAATAGAATGAGTAAGTCATTTTGTTACTGTTGCAATGAGAACAATAATTGAAGCAAGTATTGGTGATATTGCAAATGTATTACATTCCAAGATGTAATTATCACACATATTAATTTGATTTTGAGACAAGGTTTAGTATTTTAAAAGATTGCATTCTTTTAACTACATTATCCTATCACTGATAGCTATAAAAAATGATAGCTATAAAATAGAAATAGGCTTGTTTTTCACCATGGAAAGAGAAACCTATGTCCCAAATTATTCCATGGACTGAAAATATGATGTTACTTCTAATGTATGACTAGGTTGCCTACATATATAGTTTATGGATAACCACAATAAAAGATGGCAATTATTTATTGAAACTATTATGTATATAATAGTATATTATGTATATAATATCCTTTATTCTGATTAATTAAATAATATTAATATAAACGAGAAGCAGGTTAGTGTAGTGTTTTAGTGATCAGCCTCAGAACCAGCAGATCATTAAATTCTTAAGCACAAAGACAGATGGGTAACCTTGTGCCAGTCACTCTCTCTCAGACCTAGGAAGGCATACAATGGCAAACTACTTTGGAAAAGCCTTCCCAAGAAAACTGCAATGTAGATATTCTGACTGCCATAGATAGTCTTATTTTCATTCAGAAATGGATGGTACAATGACATGACCAATGGAAGATCTAGTAATGAAAATCAGGACCATTAAAAAAAATCAGATATGATAGGGATACCATCAGGTACCAAGGAATGTATGTATGTATGAGTTTTTAACTGTTTTTAATTGTTTTTATTATGGTTTCTTTTAATGGTTTTTTATATTGTTGTGAGCCGCCCAGAGTCCCTTGGGAGTTGGGCGGCATACAAATTTAACAAATAAATTAAATAAATAAATAAATAAATAAGGAAATATATGTGGACATATTAGGGCAAAATTAGGAATTCCAATAGTTTAAACAGATAGGGACATAAGTTTAGAATTGACAGAAATCTGGTTTTTGTATAAAAGAAAATACCAGTAGTTTTAATAGTAAGCCGGCTGGGTAACCATGAGCCAGTTACTCTCTCTAAGCCCTAAAAAGGAGAAAATGGAAAATCATTTCTGACAAGAAAACTGCAGGACCTGCTGAGACAATCACCAGGAGTTGAGATTGACACAAACATATAAAAAAACATACAAACAGAAAATGTAGATGATAGATTATGTGCCTTCAAGTTGATGTCAACACAGATAAACCTTCTCCAGGATGTTCTTCTCCCAACATGGCCTTTCAGTTCTTTGAATGATGATGCATCAATCACTGCTGTAATTGAAGCCCTCTACATTGCTGTTGGTCATCCTTTTTTCCCCCTTCTATCTTTCTACTTTTCAGTAGAGAAGGCTTTGCATAATACATTCAAAATATGGTAATTTGAGCCTGGTCATTTGTGTCTTAAAAGTAAGAATTATGGACTAAATTGTTCTATGATCCATTTGTTTGTTTTCTTGTCTATCCTCAGAATTCTCTTCAAAACCAGACTATAAATTAGTCCTCTTCACACCAGAATATAAATCAATCTTCTTTCTATCCTGCTTTTTCAAAGTCCACATTCACATTCACTTTTGTAAGCCTACTAAGTGTCATGCCATAGATTCCTTGTATATTATTTTTCACTCATTTTAGTTTAATTTGTCTGGGGAACGGAAACTGTTTTGTTTTGTTTTCTAAATAAATGCAGTTGTCAGGCAAGGGATGCTTATTTCTTGCACTTACAATATTTGCAAGATAGCTGTAACATACAGTCTGTGTAGATGTCCTATCCTCCATTGAACAAGGTTGTCTTTAGCAATCTGTGGGCTTCTCATAACTGAATTAAATTCCAAGTGACAACACTATGATGTCCCATCATGGCACAGATGAGAGTACTGAATGTTGAATAACAGAAAGCAATTGCAGTAAATTATTTATTTTCCTTCTGACAATTTAGTAGAAAAATAAATGCCTCTTCCTCCCAAGAGAAGAAAATGTTCAGGATATTGGAAATAAAAATTTAACTTTGTATTACTTAACATTGCCACAAATAACTCTAACTTCTTGAAAATAGATGTCATTAAGCTTAAAATGTCTCAGATTATTAGATAAATCAGAATGGATGGTGATACACTTACATCACAGCTGCCCAAGTATTTTGAGGGTTTTCTTTTCTGACTTTAAACTCAGGCTTCTTTCTTGTTATTCTTTGGCCAACTACTTCAGATAGATTTTTATATTTTTGCTGTACTTCCCACAGGTTTTTTTTAAACTATATTTTGTTTTTTCTGAATTTTTCTTGACTTTATTTTTTTTTTCCGGTTACCCTCGCAATGTGTCATGTCTTGGGTAACTCTCTCAGGATTGTGTCTTACTTGAAACAACAGAAGGAAAAAGAGTGCTACACTGTTTCCACTCTAGGTTCATAATTACCTATTTATAGTAACCCTTCCTGAAAGAGAGGTACATTACACAACTTCAATTCAATTTTAAATGTTTGGCAGCTAACAAAATTGGGCTCTAAGGGAGTGCATGATGTCTCACAGAAAGACATTATTGGATTTTCACAATATAAAAAGTTGTGGACTAACCTCTGTTAGTACCTGCAGGAGTCCTTTCAAATAGGCAGATTTAATGTTGCCCTGTAAGAATGGGGGAAATGTTATTCTTAAATGTTTTTCTTACACATTGTAAATAGCAAATGGTAGCCTGTGAAAAGGTACAGAATTGAAGGGATTGCTATTATACTGAAAAGGAATTACTTCAGTCTTCCTTGACCATAGCATTCGTATTTAGCCTCAGATTGGAGGAAATAATAAATAGCATATATATATATTAGCAACCTTACCTTGTGTAACATTTTTATTCCTCTATACAAGATTCATTCTGCAATGTAGATTGATAAATATTATTTATTCAGTGATACTATGATAGATACAAATAGTACATTATGCAACCTGTATTTTAATTATTTTGTATTTCTGTTGCTTCTGTGATAAAATATGTATTGATTTAATCAAAAGTACACAGATTCATTTTGTAATGCCTATGAACCAATGCATCTGAAACAATCAGCTCTGACAATCAAGCTTCATTTCACAACATCTGAAAGAGTTATTTGTTGGATAGCTAGATACAGCTTAAATCTCCCATTTAAGGAGACTTACAGCTTAAATCTTGATATTAACAATATTTCTTATCAAGTAACCTTCCACTTCCAACATTAGAAGTTGTCAACATTAACCACAATGCAGCAACTTTACTCTAATTGTCAACTATTTTAATACTCCAGCAATAAGAGAACTGAATCTAGCAAAAGAAGAATCCATAGGTTAATTCTACTTATGATGTCTTGGCCCAGTAACATACCTCTGCTGAAATCCCACAGTAGTGATCACTGACTTAATAGCTTAGCACATCTCCAGAAACACAGTTTTGTGTTAAATTTATCTATAGATGCTGGGAGGTTCAGCTTCTTGCTTCTTTAAGAAAAGATGATAAAAGAGAATTCCCTATCCTAGTGGCATTCTAGACAAAGATGTTGTTGTTGTTGTTAGTTGCGAAGTCATGTCTGACCCATCTCTACCCCATGGACAATGTTCCTCCAGACCTTCCTGTCCTCTACCATCTCCCGGAGTCCATTTAAGCTCATGCCGACTGCTTCAGTGACTCCATCCAGCCACCTCATTTTCTGTCATCCCCTTCTTCTTTTGCTCTCAATCTTTCCCAGCATTAGGCTCTTCTCCAGTGAGTCCTTCCTTCTCATTAGGTGGCCAAAGTATTTGAGTTTCATCTTCAGGATCTGGCCTTCTAAAGAGCAGTTAGGGTTGATCTCCTCTAGGACTGACCGGTTTGATCGCCTTGCAGTCCAAGGGATTCACAGGAGTCTAGACAAAGATAGCAAACATTTAATCCTTTAAGATTACAATTCTCCAGACAGAGCATTCATATTTACTCTTATAATTCCAGTTTTATAACAACTTCCTACAATTTTAAAATGTGTCACAGTTCTGCCAGCATCTATTTTTATTCCCCAAAATTTATCTAAATTATACAGAATTCTAATAGATTAAGAACTCAGAGAAAGTGTCAAGGCTGACTCATAACGCACCTCTACTCACAGCTGGACAACAGAAACAAAGGGAGAGGAGAGGAGAATGCTTGGAATGTATTGGGAGTGGGAGGGAGGTGGGAGGGAAGTGGGAGGAGGGAGCTGGGAGGGAGGGAGGGAGGTGAGGAATTTATGTGAGCCATTTGCAGCCTGAGAAGATCCTGATAGTTCAAGGCTATGCAATGGAAATATTCCGAAGGCACAGAATGTTTTCCCAATGTAAAAAGGTGCTGGATTGGTTGACAATGGGTGGCCCAGATGGGAAAAATTAGAAATTAACTATGCTGTTTTTCTCACGAAAACCTCAGAGCTAACTTTGCTTCTTTGGTACCTATATGGATCTATCAGTAAAGTTATATTCTTAGTAAAATAATGTCCCAGGAGTTTCTTTTGCTGCATATGCCTATGAGACGGTTGACAGAAAGGGAATAAACTGTGTTGTCCACCACACAGTGATATAGAATATCTTTATATAGGGATATACAGAAATGATGTCAATAAAATGTTGAAACATTATGTGTCAATTATTAATAATTAAATGTATCATATTCATTTCATATGACTATGAAATGAATTTCATGTCATTCATTCCACAGAAGCCTACTAGACTAGGAATTGAATTTTAATTTAGTACTAGTAATTTGACAGTATTCTCTATACTTAGGACAAACACACTAGCTTTGAATACTGCCTTCATGGGATGCATTATATTCCTGTCCTGAATTTTGAAGTTGTTCCATGGCATTTGAGAAATGTACTCAGAAATGTACTGACTATCCTTGATTAAAAGATTGCATCATAGCAGATAAAGCAAAAAGTTTTCTAAATGAAATTGATGTTATCCAGCTGTCTGCAACCCAGATCTGGTAGTTCTGTAAACAGGCTTGTTACAGCACACAAAATAAATGAGGAAGGATTCTAGACAAGAAACCCTCAAAATTTGTAATTAAATCTATGAAAATGCACTGAAGTATGTATCTCTTTTTGGTCAACCAATTTCACAATAGCTTGGGTTCTAAGTGAGCAAACTATTTTAGTTTTTTGCTTGATGCTTCCCCAGGCTCCAAGTTTTCTTGGAAAAAGTCAATTTATGCATCATAAAGTTTTCAATGGCTGAAACTTGATTGTGGTTAAAGAAAGATAAAGCATTCCATCTTACCACAGTAATTAAATTAAGCATTTTTCATCCCACCCCCTATGCTTGTTTGAATTAGGGACTAGAAACAGCCCTTCAAGTTTTCAGGAAATGTCAAAAGTACTTAGAGACCTAGATGGCTAAGGTAACATTTCAATAAATCAGTGCTCTATAACTTGTTACATAAAATTTAATAACCAATTTTTTGAGCTTTCTAGCTCTGTGAGAAAAGGTGCCTGCAGTGCAAAATGTTTTGTGATTCATGTCTTATATTTAAGATCACTGCTTTCTGGTAGTTCAACCACATGAATTTTGACTGTGATTCAGGACTAAATAATTCCAGTTTTCTTTTTAGAGGAGAACATTTTGGTATGGTCACATAGAGTCTGTTTGATAACACAAAGCATTTAATATGCTGGAATACATGACTTCCTAGTTTTTCTTCTTCTAGGGAAACTATTAGATTGCTGCTCCAATAATAATATTCTTTACTATACAAAGTATAGAAATGTAACTCACTTAGTCTTTCCTCACTTGCACTACAGCATGATACAATGGAATAGAATTTTTTTTTTTTATTGGCCAAGTATGATTGGACACACAAGGAATTTGTCTTGGTGCATATGCTCTCAGTGTACATAAAAGAAAATATACCTTCATCAAGAATCATAAGGTACAACACTTAATGATAGTCCGGGTACAAATAAGCAATCAAATCATATTAGGAAACAGTCAATATAAATCGTAAGGATACAAGCAACAAAGTTACAGTCATATAGTTATTAGTGGGAGGAGATGGGTGATGGGAACGATGAGAAGATTAATAGTAGTGCAGACTTAGTAAATAGTTTGACAGTGTTGAGGGAATTATTTGTTTAGCAGAGTGATGGCGTTCAGGAAAAAACTGTTCTTGTGTCTAGTTGTTCTTGTGTGCAGTGCTCTATAGTGTAGTTTTGAGGGTAGGAGTTGAAACAGTTTATGTCCAGGATGTGAGGGGTCTATAGATATTTTCACAGCCCTCTTTTTGAATCGTGCAGTATACAGGTCTTCAATGGAAGGCAGGTTGGTAGCAATTATTTTTTCTGCAGTTGTGATTATCCTCTGAAGTCTGTGTCTGTCTTGTTGGGTTGTAGAACCGAACCAGACAGTTATGGAGGTGCAGATGACAGACTCAATAATTCCGCTGTAGAACTGTATCAGCAGCTCCTTGGGCAGTTTGAGCTTGCTGAGTGGGCGCAGAAAGAACATTCTTTCTTTTTATACACACATACACATACATACATACATACACATGCATACATACAGTATATATATAAATAAAATGTTGAACCATGTTTCATCATATAGGAAGAAAAAAGATTTTTTTAGTCCAAATTAGTACTATATTCCACTAACAAAAAAAAAAAGAAAGAAAGAAAGAAAGAAAGAAAGAAAGAAAGAAAAAGAAAGAAAGACTTATGACCACAATTGAACCCAAAATTTTGGTTGCTAAGCAAGAGTGTTGTTAAGTGAGTTTCACCACATTTTACAAGTTGGCCATGCCCACCCGGTCACCTGACCACCAAGCCATGCCCAACTGAAGGGGGTGGGGGTGGGGGGCACTGAGGATGAGTTTGTAGCACCAAGGGGGCGGTGGACTGAAAAAGTTTGGGAACCACTGGTCTAAAGTATTCTAGCCTCTAGTGGGACAAACAAGCTCTGGTAATATCATTGTTTGCCCTTTTTCTTTGATGTTGCGTTCATCTAGTCTCCAGGACCCTACCAGTGTTAAAGCAAACTTCCACCTTTAGGCTGACATTTATCAGCCCTTCAAAGTTGTCTAGAACTAAGTTGTATTGAATTAGACTATATTAATAGTCCTGCATGTCTAATAGCACTTTTCCTCCCTTCCATTTTATAAGGACTTCCCATGAGTCTGGGAACAGCTACCCTATGTCTCTTCATAGCTGCTTCAGGCACAATTCCAGCTTTCTCTCAGGTTCATGTACCACCATTCTGAGGTAACTTCCCAAAAGTGGGGTATAGGGACACAATGTTTGTGATTATTATAATTGGCAGGTAGTATCAGATTATACTATCAGCAGTAAATTTATATGATGTCTGACTCTCAGTGACTCTGAGTGCTTACAATTGTTAAAAGATTTAAAAACAAGAAAACAAAACAAATATAAAACAATATAAAAATATATTTAATATTTTAAATTTTAAAAAATGGCAGAAATGAGAAAGGATAAGTGAATGAGAAAGGAACAAAAAGGGGGTTTCAGTCCCTCTCACCAAAGGCCTGGACAAAAAACCAGGTTGTCAAGGGCCCTTGGAAACACTGGCAGCATGGGAGTCATTTGAATCTCAGTGGCATCTCATTCCAGAGGGCAGGTGAGAAGGTGAACTTCCAGAATCTCAATGGAAGCATTGTTTAATTGAAGAAACTCCTAGCATACCAGATTGGATCAGGCAGGCAGATCATATGTTTTGCAAGGATGAAAAAACAGTGGAAATATTGAAATTGCAACACCAAAATGACAACGTAAGCCTAAAAAATATATATATCTGGGACTCAACATGTGTTGCCTACATAAAGAAAAGAAGGAAAGTGAAGATAAATGCTGAATGAAAGCCTTGCTTTCTCCAAACACATGCACGCATGCACGCATGCACGCATGCACGCATGCACGCATGCACACACAGACAGACACACTTTAGCTCAGGTTTATAATAGAATAATGGAGTGGAGGGAAACAGTTAAGTTAGAAAGGAGTTTCAAAAACAGAAGAGTCAGTCATTGTGTTTTGTGCTACATATGAATGATCAAGGTGGCACCATTTGGCAGAATGTCAGAACAGGCAATAGCAAATTTCATTTTAATTCCAGCAGTTTTCTGCTAGTTATATCAGCAGAGAAGAAGCCTGACTGTCTTTAAAAAAAAAAAAAGAAATCAGGAAAATTCAAAAGAAATTGGGCATAGAATTATGCTGCTGCTTTTCTTCAAAATTTCAGAAACTTACATATAAAGTTTGTGTCCTTTGGTATGACATCATCTTGAATATAAAGTACTGTATTTGTGACCAAATGCTAAACTGACATGATTAAGCAGAGCTGGTAAGTTTATTGCAGTAGATTGATGATTTGGTGATAGGAAGATGAAATCTCTTAAATTTTCCACCAAGAAAAAAAGATGAAAAACTTTCTATCTTTTTATCAGTGTTGCTTACTCACTGGCACACTAATGTATTTTTAAACTACAGATTTTTTAAAAAGGAGAATAATTAACATTTCTGGTTAGAATATGAGATATATTTGGTGAGGTCACAATTATGTTGTGAATGATAACAACAACAACGACAATGTTGAGATGATCATTGATAATTAGGGTTAGGGTTAGGGTTATCCCTAATCCAACCAAACACATGGCTTTTGTCAATATACAAAATCTGTACCTTTGAACATTTGAAACATCGTATCTCCTATTCAGGATTTGTTAAAAGGGTCAAACTCAAGACACAAGCTTTATTAACCAATTGTTCTGATGTCCCTCAGACATCATGTACTATGAAATGGTATTCATATGATCAACAATACCAAGCAAGATTTCTACATAGCTGGGGACTTGCAAATCATCTCATGCCCTGTTATTAAAGGAGCTACTTTTACTTACCTAATTTTTCTTATCTTCATTTGTACTAAAGAACCTCTTGATGAGGGTGAAAGAGGAGAGTGCAAAAGTTGGCTTAAAACTCAGCATTAACAAGCTAAGATCATGGCATCTGGTCCCATCACTTCCTGGCTAATAGAAGGGGAAGAAATGGAAGCAGTGACAGATTTTTATCTTCATGGGCTCCAAGATCATTGCAGATGCTCATGAAATTAAAAGTTGCTTGCTCCTTAGGAGAAAAGCTATGGCAAACCTAGACAGCATGTTAAAAAGGAGAGACATCACTTTGCAAACAAAGGTCCATATAGTCAAAACTATGGTTTTCCCAGTAGTAATGTATGGCTGTGAGAGTTGGAAGGTTGAGCACCAAAGAATTGATGCTTCTGAATTGTGGTATTGGAGAAGACTCTTGAGAGTCCCTTGGACTGCAAGGAGATAAAATCAAATTCTTAAGGAAATCAACCCAGACTGTTCTTTGGAGCGACAGATACTAAATCTCAAATACTTTGGCCACCAAATGAGAAGAGAGGACTCATTGAAAACTGATGTTGAGAAAGGCAAAAGGAGAAGGGGACAGCAGGGGATGAGATGGTTAGATCATGTCATTGATGAAATGAATATGAATTTGGGCAAACTCCAGGAAACAGTGGAAGACAGGAAGGCTGGTGTGCTATGGTCCATGGAGCCACAAAGATTTGGACATGACTTAGTGACTAAACAACAACAACATCACAAATAACTCATCCTCTGTAATGGAATATGTACCTGGAGGAGCAGTGGGGGAGAGTTTTGGCAATAGAGGCCTGTTCCAAAGAGACACCTGGATTAAGAGACCATGCAGTCCCAAGATCGAAAGAGGACAAAAAGGAAGAGTTTCAGTGTATTCACAACCTAGAATGTCTCAGAATATATTTAGTAAGTTAGAAGGTTATGGCTTTAGCTTGGCAAGATTATGTCCATTAGATATAAACAAATAAAGGATTGGACTTTGCTGTGTCATCTATGGGCTTCAGCCTGACATCTTCATTATTCAGTAGAAATGGAATTAATCTCTGAGGTTCTATATCTATCTATCTATCTATCTATCTATCTATCTATCTATCTATCTATCTATCTATCTATCTATCTATCTATCTATCTATCTATC
>QLTV01001459.1:195072-210690 GCA_003457575.1 Thermophis baileyi
CCTTTCCTATTGTGGAAGGAATACTCTTATTCATTATTAAAATATCTGAACAAAATTGCAATGTTATTGGTCTACATTTGTAAAATATCTACCAGCATAAACTGGTAGATAGCTGATGAAAATAAAATATGGGCTGAACCTGAACAATAGCAGATCAAATTGAATTATCCAAGATGAATTTCTGATGGCATGTCTACCAGCCAAGTAATTTGCAAAGGATATAGAATATAGTGGTAAACCTAATGTAACTTGGTACATCTACCAGGGTCCTCATTTCACCCAAATTTATTTTACATTATTTTAATTTTAAAAATAGAAATTGTCATGTTAAAAAACAAAGCACCAGCTTCTATTATTATCTTTGCTTATAATAATACCTCTGAACTGCACATACATATTCTTGAAGAATGAAATTGATGGAGAGTGTAGCCTAATTACCTTTTGCAAAGGTGCTTCCTACCCAGAAAAAAATAACAGAGTGATGGAAAACACATTAATCATTTGCTTTTGCTTTTCTGACATGAGGGGTCCTTGGTGCTCTCTGAGCTTGGTTGTTTTCTTGCAGATGTTTCATTACCCAAACTAGGAAACATCATCAGTGCTAGACTGTCTTTTCTGACAATCAACACCCACTAAAGCAGCCATTTTATATACAGACAACCTCTACAGGGGTTTCAATTTCACTCATTAAGATTCTGTGTTTTTTAGGATTTCTGAGTGTGGTTTTCTTAGGGAAAACTTGAAGTCTCGGTCAAATGTCTGCTAAATTGTATTCTCTCTTTTATATTATATGTGTGCTATTTGAAAATACTTTCTGTACTACTGACATATATTAAAGTGCTTTTCATAGTCAATCGTAACCTGGGATCAGGTTGAAAATTTTAAAGACTAAAATAAGCAAAGATGATAAACATACTTGCTAGGCATTTTTAAAAAATGAATTAGAAAGTTAATATTATTACTGCAAACAAACTTTAAATGTATTCAATCTGTGAATATATCCCTAGAGTACAGCTGTTGTGGTTGGTAAATAAGAACATTTGCTTTTGTTTCCTGGGTTAATTTGTCTTGATTTTCCCCTTTTCCCGTGATATCTTTTGATCATATTTGCACAAATGCAAAAATGTAAGCCAATAAAAAGAATGAATTTGTTTTTAATTCATCTAGAGCCAGGTTGAATTAAAAACTGATTCTTTAAAAGTACTGCCCAAATTTATGAACTGTAAAAAGACCCCTGCAATATCCCATTGTATCTTGTTATTTCTGCTAGTCTTAGTAAATCTACCAGGATTATCCTTTCGTTCACCACAAATTTGTATTCATCTAGTATACCATCTTGCTTGAAATCTAATCTTATCTTTCTTTTTCTTTTCATATTTCCTAAAGCTGGATTTGGTCAGTATTTTTTCCCATGGGATGTCAAGAAAGATAACTTATTTTCTTATATACCTCATTGATGTTTTTCTCTACTAAGTGGCAACAAGAATAGCTGGCATCCAAGTAAAATATGCTAATTTTATATCTTACCTTTTAAACTGATAAGAGAATGGCAAAGGAAGTTTGTAAAGAAAATCAATTTCTCTCTCACTCTCTGTCTCTCTCTCTGTCTCTCTGTGTCTCTCTGTCTTTGTCTCTGTCTCTCTCTCTCCCTCCCTCCCTCCCTCCCTTTCAAGACAATTGGGGATTTATAACTCTACATTAACTTATAACTCTACATTAAACAATACAAACAGATCTACGGAGTTGGACTTTGCCTTTCTTGTCTCAAAATTTAGTTTCTGAAGCACATCACGTATTAATGTTAAGTTCCATGGAATTTTAAAATGCTAGATAGATAACCTTTAATTCAAGTAGCTACTCATTTCTAAGGGCCTGACTATCTAGCCACACAAAGATTATGGAGAAAAACAAGAACATAGAAGCTATTATTAATAATGGACACGAATAGACATTGTGTTGATTTTCAGTGTGCTAACAGGGATAATGACATTCTCCTCTCTATTGAAAGAGTAGATGGTACTTTCAAATGTAAAACAGGGTTCATGGACTATTATAGTTTTATCAAAATCCTAAAATTAATATAGTGGCACAGCTTTGCCCCCTAATATACATTTTTGTCATTTGCCCCTTGCTGTCCAGCGTAGATTCCCCTGATGAAAGGATGCTAAATCTGTCTTCCATCTATGTTTTTTTCCTTGCAATCACTTCTCCCTTGCCATTTTTCATCTAGTATGGTTATACTGTGTCTAAAAAGATGCCCAATTATTTAATAAGTTCAAAGTGAACAATTTAAATAATTGGTTTAAAATTACAGGAATCATACTGTATGCTCTTCAGAACTAAAAGTACAATTACCTGCTAGTAAAATGTTCATATCTGGTCTGAAAAGTACAAACATACATTTTTAATGATCCCAGAGTTGAATAGATTATCTGTTCTAATATCTGATTAATAATGCAAAGACCTTATTTAATGAAGAATATTATTGACAATCTTTGTGTTTTTACTTTTCTTTAAATAGCAGTTCTTTTCATCAAATGATGATAATGATGATGATGATGATGATATCCATTCAATTATGCCAGATTCTTGGGGATTCTACAGACCAGCTGTCTCCATATTTTCCAATCATGTATGACTTCTTTCAGTTGTTTTATTCTCTGGCTGGTGTGATGCTGTTTAGCCACTGTGTTTTTGGAGACATCATTTCCTTTTATCATTGTCCATTTTGAGCATAAGCAAAAGTGAGTTTGATCACATGACAAGGGCAAAATAAGTAAGGTAGAATTTTGTGATTTTTGTCTTCCAGTGATATGTCTGGTTTTATATGTTCCAGTGCTTGCTTGTTTGCCTGATTTACTATGCAAGAAATGTGTAGGAACCTTCCCCGACACCACAGGTCAAACAAGTTGAGCCTGCCAATCAAACAGTCTGAAATCAGACTATGATTCAGAAATATCCGAACAAACAACTTTCAGACTAATTGCATCTCATAAAAAAAGGTATTTAAAGACCTGCGTTCTGACAGACAAGCACAATTCAAAACACACTGATGATGTCTCCTCAAATGGTGATGAAACGTTTGCAACCAAATTGCCAAGCTCAGAGCTCAAACCAACAGCCTAAAGTTGAGTTTCCTTCTATCTCATTTTTTTATAGTCCAACATTTGCAACCCTACTTAGTTATGGAAAGCATGATAGCGCATACTAATTTGTATTTAATTGCTAGGCTGATGTCCTTGCATTTCTACACTCAATTCATGTTCTTCATAGTTGTGTGACTCAGGATGATTTGATGCTTTATTTCTGGGCTGCATTCACTGCTTTGATTAATCTGAACACCAGGAACTGCAATGTTGTACACATTCAATCTCTTCATGGTATTATGACATTTTGATTCCTCACAGTGATCATGACCTTGGGTTTTTTGATGTTTAGGAAGAAGTCAAATTTCTTGTTGTTTTCTTTAATCTTTTTGATCAGATGTTTCAGGCCCTGCTTGGTTTCTGAGAGTTGTGTCATCAGAAAATCAAAAATTGATGATGTTCCTTCTTCAATTTTCATTGTTCACGTTCTAGCTTCCTCAAGATCATTTCAACATATATGATGAATAAGAAAGACCAAAAAAATTCAGCATTGTTGCATTATTTATCTATTTTGAACCAACCAGTGTCTCCATATGGTGTTTGCATATGGCTTCTTGATTTGTGTACAGTGGTTTCACCAGCTTGATTAGATATGTAGCCTCCACCAAGTCTTCTAGATTGTTGGGGGCAATATGCTGACTCTGTGAACCCCTTAGAGAGGGCTGTAAAGCACTATGAAGCTGTATATAAGTCTAAGTGCTATTGCTATTCTAGGACTCTCCACAGTTCGTTTTGCTCCACACAATCAAAGGCTTTCCTCTAGTCAATAAAGCAGATGTCTATTTTTTTTATTTACTTCTGCCTTTATTACTGCATTTTTACAAATAATTCAAGGAGTTGAACATATCCAATACACCTTCCTCTTCCTATTTTCCCCACAACAACAACCCGTTGAGATGAGTTGTACTGAGAGAGAATGACTGGCCCAAAGTCACCCAGCTGGCTGTCATGCCTAATGCATGACTTGAAATCATATCCTTCTGCTTTCTATCTTGGTACCTTAATCACTAGACCACACTGGTATGTAGTTGTTCTTTTGATATTCTTGAGATTTGTTGATGATTCAGTGTAGTTTTGCAATATAGTCACAAGTGCCATGATCCCTTCTGAAGCAGCTTGAACATCTGGTACTTTCCTTTCAATGGTTGGCACCAGACATGGTTACATGATCTTAAGGAGAATCTTGTTAGTGTGAGGGATGAGGGCAATTGTACAATTGCCTAAGCAGGGGGTTGGACTAGAAGACCTCCAAGGTCCCTTCCAACTCTGTTATTCTATTCTATTCTAAAGATGCAATAATTGTAGCAATCCTTGGAGTTCAATCCTTTTTTGGCAATATAATGAATTGTGGGATAGAGGTTTATCGTTTCTAACAAAATTCTTAATTAGCAACCATGTTAGTAGTGCTGCATATGGCATTGGATGATTAGTAATTTAGCTTAGAAAGTTCTACCAAATTCAAATAATTAATGAAGTTTATGGACCCACATGATTTGCTATGTTTCTCAGAATATGGTGTCCTCCTTATGACAAAGCATTACATGTTGGTGTTCCTGAGACTGGACTGTCCACCCAGCCTTTGATTAGATTGGATTGAACTTCTTGTTGAATGAGCTTTGGGATTTATTTATTTTTTGTACTGAACACCTGTATCCCATCTTGTCTATCCATTTCCAATATAATTTTATTTTGTTTTCTATATTGTGAGATAGCCAGAGTCTGTTTGGAATTGGGTAGTAACAAAATCAAATCAAATAAATATATAAACAAACAAACCTAGGAATTAAATATTTGCCTATCTGTCTTACATTTGTAGAATCTGGTCCATCCAGAATGAAGCATTTGCTTAGCTTGAAACTTAGCTTGAAACCTAGCTGGACTAAAATACCAGTTAGCATTTTTGGGACTAAGTTTATGGATCAGTTCCATAAAGCAGCAAAAATAAATGAAGCTTTAATAGAGATAGAAGAAAGATGGTTGCTAAGCACTAGCTCAGTGTTTGTTATGATAATATGGGAACATACTGAAATTAGTGCATAAAAATGGAATTATCAGCTTTGCAAATCATGCCCATTTGGGGAAAAAAACCCTGAAGATTGTATTAATGTACTCAGGATTGAGTTCGTTTATAGGATTAATTAGATATAGAATTATATTCTTCTCTCTTATGCCCAGGTACTCAGAGATTCATACAGCCTGAAATATGTGTATGCAATTAGTCTGCTTAGTATAAACCAGGTATGGATTCTTCTATCATTTGTTTTTCATTGTTACAACCCTGAAAAGGGTATTTGCAATGAAAGAGGAAGTTTGGATTAAAACTATATATTTTTTATATGTAGACCTCTGGTTGTTGCTTTAAATTGAAATTAGTATAAGAATCTGAAAATGGAAATTTATACAATCTAGATATATTTATACGACTTTATTTGCATTTGAGAAAATTGGACATGGGTTCAAATTTTATATGAAACACCCTTTTTATGTCTTCAGTCCTGAAATACCAGCTGCAGACTTAAAATATTAACTTTGAAGTTTCCTACTGAAAGAGTTAACTCCTATTAAATAGCAACCCATATGGCAGTTGGGCAATTCACTGCATTACTGCAACAATCAATCTTATCCCTACCTGGCTAGCAAGGAACCAGCAGGCCCTTTTTTTCATTTGTACTTGTTTCCTTTGATCTGCTTCCCTTTTCAACTTTGCTTAACTTCCCCTTACAAGCTATCAAGCTCTTTGGCAAAGGTGTTGATCTCAACACCATCTGGCAGTATACAAAAAGAAAACATTTCTCAGGCTCCCAATAGGCAGTCCTGTGGTCTTATCCATGATCTGTTGATGTGATTTCTAGATCTGTGTTCCTCGCTCACACACTGGTTATGTTTTCTAATGACTGAAGAGAATTAGCTGACCTCCCATCTGTATAGTATTTGGAGGTACAGGTATTGGTCTAAAAATAAACTTTTTGTTCTATAACGCACCATTCGTATTAAGTAAATGTTCATTATGTATAAAACCTTACAAAGAGGAGAGCCAATTTCAATAGACCTCACACAAATTAGAATAGATTATTATTCCAACCCCGAAATTCTTCATAGTTATATGAAGCCATGCGGTAATATATCCATGCTACAGAACTTATTCAAAAAGATAGGACCCAAGAAAGAAAGAAGATATTACAATACAAACAGATCAACTGTTAAAAGACTGCATTTTAACAAAGATGCTAAATACCCAAAGGCTATGATGGTAAACCATTTCCACAACTAGATAGCTATATAGATTTGTCCGTGGGAATCATAAGATGATAAGCACAGTTTGAAAGGATTTTTTAAATCCTTAATACATTATGGACACCAAGTATCTGAACAGCAATTCAATGACCATTAATCTATCATATATATATATGTCAAAATAGGCAAGGAATTGGTAAGAGAACACCTATCCATCTTGGATGAGTTCAAATAGCCAGAACCAGATGGTTTACATCCCAGGGTTCTGCAGGAGCTGACAGATGTGACCTTGGAATACATTGAATGAAATGTTTCAGAGGTCCTGGAGTACAAGGGAACTGCAGAGGACTGGAAAATAGCTTATGTTGTTCTAATCTTTAAAAAGGGGAGGAAAGTGAATCCAGGAAACTACAGACCAATCAGCTTGACATCAATACCAAAGAAAATCCTGGAAAAGTTAATAAAGCAGTGGATATGTGAGCCCCTGGTATTGAACAAGATTATTACTAGAAGTCAGGATGGGTTTGTTAAAATCAGGTCCTGCTAACCAGTCCTTATAGCTACTTTTGATAAAATAACTAAATTAGTAAAGGAAATGCTGTGGATATAGTATACTTAGTTTTCAGTAAGGCATTTGATACAGTGAACCATAGCCTACTTCTTGATAAAATAGAACAATGCAAGATAGATGGATATGCAGTTGGCTGACAAACCACATATAATGTGTGGTCCTTGTCAGAGTTTGTTGCAGAAAATCATTTCCAGAAAGCACACACAGACAAACTGATTCAGCTGGATTCATTAACTTCTTTATATACATATTAACAGATGAGTATTTACAATACCAGTAGCAGAGTTCTTCTTTAACATAGCAGCAATTACAAGCAGTTTCTAGTTCAGAGTTCAGAGCAGACAGAGTACAGAGTGGGCTGAGCCACGCCCAGCCTTCTAACTTAAGTTTCAGTTTCAATTCTCTGCACAGACTCAGATGTGTTTAAGCTCTCATTGGCTGACTTAGTTGCTATGCCTATTCATTGGCTGACCTTGTTATCATGGCTCTCCCAGTTCATGAATATATTAACACTCCTCCCTTCATGACTGGGATAGACATAAAACCAATTAATTCCTAGACCTGTATTTGAAGACCCACATTCACAATTCCTTCCAAATACCCGAGTATCCCTTTTACTGTGATACATCCTTTGCAATGAAACAAAGATCATCCACAAATGCTAATAGTTGACAATCCCCACCTTGTAACTTTTCAGTGTATATGCAACCATCAGCCTTGCAACTCTTGAACCCAAGACCCTTCAATGTAGTATCTAAACAGATATTCCAATTTCTGGCTGACTGCTTCAGCCCATAAATGGCCTTGTTCAATTTGTACACCGTGTTAGGCTTCTCACTTTCATACCCTGGTGCTTGAACCATGTAAATTCCTTCCTCTAACTCAGCATTGAGGAATGCAGTGGTTATGTCAAAATGCCAAATTTTATGCCCATGTGCTGCTGCCAACGCTAGTGCGAGTCATATGCTTTTGCTCTTTACAGTTGGCGTGAATACCTCATCATAGTGCACATTTTTCATCTGTGAAAAACCTTGTGCCACTAACCTTGCTTTATATTGTACCTCATTATTGAAGTATTATTGGGCATTATTGGGCAGTACTTTCTTTTTGTATACCCACTTACATCCTACAGCTTTGCTACCCTGTGGCAAAGTCATAGATATGAACACTTCATGTTCCCCCATGGATTTCATTTCCTTGTCCATGGCTTCTTTTCACTTTATTTGTTCTATTTTAGGTAATGCCAATACTTCCTTATAGTTCCTTGGCTCATACCATACATTACACACTTTAACTTTACTAGCAGAATACCTGTCAGGTGGAATCTGTTTGTTCCATTGCTCTGACCTGCGTGGTATTGACTGCTCCTGTGTGTCAACCCTTTCTTGCTTCATATTTTGTTCAGCTTCTCCTCCCTGAATGCTGACACTGTCAGTAAGTGAGTTACCATCACTAGGTGGATACCATCACTAAGTGGATCACCATCACTAAGTGGATCACTGTCACTGTCCAAAAATTTGCATCAATTCTTTTCCAATTTTGCTCTGCAAAACTAGCAGACCTTAAAATCACTATTCTTTTGCTCCCATCGTTAAAACGATAGCTTTTTGAACCTGGCTCATAGCCCATAAACCTGAGCTTTCTAGCCTTTGGTTGTCCCTTTCTTCTAATTGCCTTTGGAATATGCACCCATGCATTGCTTCCAAAAACTCTTAAATGTGCCAGAGATGGCTTTTTCCCATATAGCACTGCATATGGAGTATCATTAATGGATGAACTCCACAGCCTATTAATTAAATAATTAGCAGTCAATATGGCTTCACCCCAATATGACCTGCTCAGCAGGGGTGGGTTCTAACTTACCTCGCTGCTGGTTCGCTTCCTCCCGTGCTGCATGGCTGCACGCACATTGCGTGCCGCATGGCCACGCCGCACGGGTGCGCATGCGCAGTGCTGAAAACTTGGCTTCTGCACATGCGCAGAAGCAAAACAAGCAAAGAATTCCCCAAAAGAAAGCCAAAAACAAGATGGTAGTGCATGCACAGCACTGAAAACTTGGCTTCTGCACATGCACAGGAGCAAAAAACAGCAAAAAATTCACCCCCCCAAAAAAAATCCCCCCCAAAAAAAATTTCAAAAAAAAGATGGCGGCGTCCATGGCCCGGCACCAATAGAACCAGCTTTGTGACATCACCACCGGTTTACTACCAGTTCTATAGAACTGGTGCGAACCGGGAGGAACCCACCTCTGCTGCTCAGACCAGAATCCTCTAGCAGTGAGTCCTTCATGGTTTGTAAGACTCCATTTCGCCTCTCAACAAAACCATTCTTAGCTGCTGTGTATGGATTAGTACGTCTATGTTTTATTTCCAACTGTCCCAACCATTGTTGAAAACTTGTTGACATGAATTCTGAATCTCTGTCAGTCTGAAGCTGACATACCTGTTGTTTATATCGCCTTTCCACAAAGCTTACCCATTGCTTAAATTTCTGTAGCACCTCTATTTTACTCTTTAGTAAATAGCAGAACCCAAACCTGCTGTAGTCATCTACAATGACCAGCGCATACTTTGCTCCTCCCAAACTGGCTTGCATAGGCCCAACCAAATCTGCATGTACCAGCTCTAGAGCTCTTGTTGTCTGCCTTGTGCTACTCTTGCTTACTGGGAATGCCTTGGACTTTGACGCTTTGCATACTGCACAATCCAAATATGCCTTACATCCCTTTAAATTTAATCCTTCTGACACATGAAGTACGCTGTGCAACATTTCCAAATGTTTGTGCACATTGAACCTTTTGTCCCTGCAACACATAAAGATTATTGTCTTTTATGCCTTGTGCACATACATTCTCATTTCTCTTTATGAGACACCTCCCATTTGAAAATGTGGTCTCAAAATCTTGCTTGTCTAAACTAGAGACACTCAGCAAATTGTGCTCCATTTCAGGCACACATAATATATCATTAAACCTCTTTTTCAGATATGGAATTTGCACACCACCTCTTCCAATGACTTTAGCCTTCTGGCCATTTGCCAAGGCTACTGTATCTCCAGCAGCTGGATCCATTCTGAAAAACAATTTAGAATTGTTAAGAATGGTTTGACTTGCCCCACTGTCTATTAACCATTTGTCTCTGCTATTGCAATAGACAACTTTTGCAACAGCAACTTGTCCATCAGAGGATTGTCTTCCTTGCAAATAATTTCTTCTTTGCAAACAGCTTTTTCTTTGCAAACAGTCCTTCTTTAAATGCGTAGTTTCACCACAAATGAAGCATCACCACTGTTGCTGGGCTGTATCTTTCTTTGTAGAAAATCTTTGCTGGGCTGTAATCTGATCTCTTCTGCTGATAGCCAGTCTGTGTAAATTTCTGCTCTTCTCTCTCTGCTCCTTGGACCCCCACCTCAGGGATTTCTCCTCGTGGCTTTTTCTAAAATAGTGCTTGTTCTCTTCAGCAATCAAACAAGCCTTTAACACCTCCAAACACAATTCCACATTGTTCCAATTCCACAAACAAAGTTTGCATTTTCAATAAATGTCTTTCCAAAGATTCACCTGGTTGCAGACAGGCTCTGTATAATTTTCTTGATAATTGCACAATATTGCATGCTGACACACTAACATGCACATTTTTCAATTTCAGCCAGACCTCTTTTGCAGTCTTTAAATCAGCTACATTGAGAAATTGTTCATCTTCTAAACTTAAGATGATATAAGCCATTGCTTTATCATGCTGCTTCTGCTCACCAGCTGCAAAAGCTCCCCGGGATGGATTAATAACAATATCCCATAGCCTTCAGAAAACATTCCATCTTTGCAGCCCAAATTATATAGTTCTTCTGTCCCAAACGAGGCACAGAGCTTTCCTTAAATTCAACAGCAGCCATCCTGCAATCCTTTCTCTGCCTTGTTCTCTTATTTAACACAGGCATTCTCTTCAGCTTAAATTACAATGCAGTCTTTCTAGTTCAGAGTTCAGAGCAGACAGAGAACAGAGCGGGCTGAGCCATGCCCAGCCTTCTAGCTTAAGTTTCAGTTTCAATTCTCTGCACAGACTCAGATTTGTTTAAGCTCCCATTGTCTGACTTAGTTGCTATGCCTATTCATTGGCTGACCTTTTTACCATGTCTATCCCAGTTCATGAATATTTTAACAGTCCTCAATGGAACTACATGTACATGGAGAGAAGTATTCAGTAGTGTATCTCAAGGTACGGCTGTGGCTCCAGTGCTCTTCAACATCTTCATAAATGACCTAGATAAGGGGATTGTAGGAACACTCATCAAATTTTCAGGCAATACCAATCTGGGGAAAATTGCTAACACTTTGGACAATATGGGCAAGATCGAGAAGGGTCTTAACAGACTTGAGCATTGGGTCCTATCCAAAAAGATGTAGTTCAGTGGTGAGGAAAGTAGGTTCCTCCACTTAGGCAGGAAAAATCAAATGCATAGGTACAGAATAGACTGCACAGGGTTCAGCAATAGTGCCTGTGAGAGGGAGCTAGGTGTTTTAGTAGACCACCAGTTGAGTATGAGCTAGCAGTGTGCTGCCAAAATATCAATGTTGTCCTAGGCTGCATCAACAGAGGGATAGTATCAAGCTCATGAGAAATGATAATACCTTTCTATGCTGCACTAATAAGACCACGCTTGGAATACTGCATCCAGTTCTCGTCAACACAATTCAAAAAAAGCATGTTGAGGCCCTAGAAACAGTTCAGAGAACAGCAACAAAGATGATAAGGGGTCTGGAGGGGTCTGGATCCTTCCCAGGTCCTTTACATCCTATGAGTCTATTTCTATATCTAAGGCACAAAAATACAAAGAACTATTAGATGACAGCCAAGTAATACAAGAAACTCTTGCTGCCATGCAGTGGTCCTCCAGATTTTTGCAACAAAGAGCTGACCCTCCTACTCACTATTAGTGAGTTTGAATGTATGATTTGTGTAGAGAAAGCATGTTCTGATTCACACTATTCTTTATTCATTTAACTAGAAGTTAATTTTTCTGGCTTCAGTTCTTATTCTACTCAGTTATGTATCAGCTTTATGTTTTCATACTTATTAAATCAAGATTGTGCTTTATTGTTAGGAACGGTGGTAGAAGTCTTTGGAGAGCAAAAAGCAGCATACAAAAGTCTTCAGATACAAATATAATACAAAAAGATGAAATCAGCTAATGTAATCTAGTTCTGAAATTCAGCATCTTAGAGATGACATTCATTTACTATAAACCAGCAAACATTTGAATCTAGAATTAAGGAGAGGGCATGTAGAGTTCTAACTCTCACATTTTCTAAATCAACCTTATGCATAAGTTTTTATTAATAGTAAGGGGAGGGGAGAACTTTGGCAAATTTGTTTTTTCTTTTCTTTTCATGTAGGGCAAATATTTCACAATTTGCTACCATGCAATTTAGTGCTTTTCATATCTGACAATGCCTCAGTAATGACAGCCTATTAAAAATATCTGTTTAAAGTTTCTCCGTTTAACTGCATGCAGACTACTCACCTACGCTTATTCCCTGCAGATAGTTCTTTAGTACAGATGAAATGTATATTTCTTTGGTACTGAGCTGAAAGAGTCCTGCTGGTATAATGTCAGGGACAAAACTATACTGTGTCAAACTCCTGAATGAGAATGAGCGGTATTATGTAGCTCAGTCTGGCTAATTACCATTACTTGGGAGACTATAGTCACTCTCTGCCAAACCCAAAATTCGTGAGCCGCAAGAAATCTTTTGCTTGGTATTCTCAGTAGGCTCAATGTACCCACTAGATGCAACAATTATCGATAAATTACTGTGTCCAACATGGACGTGCACTACTCTGAGTTTAAACTAAAAGCACCTCTTACCTGCAAAGGGCTTTAAATTTGGGACAATTGTGTTAAGAACAGGAGTAAATGAAAGACCGAAGGAATGAATACATTTCCGAATGGGAATAATTGTTTCTCCTAACTGAATTTGCACTATGTAATAATCTAGATTAAATTGGTTGCATAATTTGTGGGTCCTTATACATTTGTTTAGCCATGGCATGACTCTCAGATAACTCAGATTTTAGCTTTAGGTTTAAATTAGGTTTTAGTATGATATGTGTACCCAACTATCAAGTGCTACTGGACCATTCAGGATTTTTTGATCTTGGTTACTAGATAGATAACTAAGCTCAAGAACATTGTATCTACACTACTTTAGGGTATTATTGTTCTGCATTATGATATGATCTACTTGCTGAGAGCAGATGGAATGCTAGGGTTTATGCAGGGATGATCAGCGATTACACAGTTCATGCAACATACATGTTAGGAAGGAGAACAGCTGTTCTGATTCAACTCTGTTTTTATTTAAGTCTAAAAACAGTCCAGGCATGAAACATAAGGCTTCATATACACTTTGGCAAATTTATGTGCCTTCAATCTTAATTTAGATGCAAACAACCAATTCAGATCTCTGGCAAGTGTAAAAAAAGTGTCCTGGTTTATTGCAGGAAGAGAGAATCAGGACAGAAAAATGAGAAAGATGTCATATATTTTTTTAAAAAAAATAGTATGGTAACTTGCTGTGGAAATGCCACTATTATAGACATGTGCAAAGGTAAATGTTTGGGATATTTTCCACTTGGTTAGAAATATTTAAATGACCAAATGTAGATTAGGCAATGTGACGGCATTGTTTAAAATGCCTTTAAACAGATTATAATCAGTAAAACTGATTATATAAGCTTCTTGTATGTGCTTTTGAGGTCTTTCACTTGAGAATATTATTTAATGTGTCTTTGCATGTTTGACCAAAACTCTCAATAAAGTTTTGGATATTTTTAATTTGTATTCTGATCAACTAGAGCACGGGTGTCAAATTAGCTGCGTCACATTGCTGCCACGTGATCTATTGTGACGTTTTTTCCATTTGCGGAGCTGCGGTGGGCACGGCCTGTGCATGATGCATCCGGCCCGTGGGCTGCCAGTTTGATACCCCTGATAGCGGAACAGACCTCAGGAAGAGAAGGAGAAAAAAAGGAACTGGGAGTTTTCTCAGGGTATGTCTCTAACAATATCTACCCAATTAAATGCCGCTGTATAATCTGTAAACTTCTGTAAGGAATTCTTTTTCCATTATCTACTGGACAATTATTTATTTATTGATGTATTTATTGATGTATTGATTATTTATTTATTTATTTATTCTTTATTTATTTATGGCTTATAGACAATTCGAATCACAATGAACTTTGAGCAACTTACCGGTATCAGCACTGGGTGTAGCCTGATGCAACTCCCAAACCACTCCTTGACCATTTTCATTAGACAGATAAGGCAGGGGTCCAATGCACAAGTGTTAAATCTAAAGACACTGAGATCCTGGTACATATCTTTGTGAACCCCAGGTTCAAAAACATCCCAATACTATCACATGATATGACTGCTATTGTTTCAATATATTCACCCATTTATCACTTGGAACAACTTAGAGATATGCAAGAAATGATCAGCCAGTCAATCACAGTTTACATTAATTAGTTCTTCTGACCCATAATTCCCAAAGACAGCTATAAATAGTGCAGCTGGCTGACATTAAATAGATGCAATAAAGGATGAAAAATTATTTCACTTTGACATTCTCATCACCAGAGAGTAGCCTCAAATCTGATTTTAAACTCATGGCCAATCACTTTTCATCTTGAAGCATCACCCCAAGTTTATCTTCACCTGCTTCATTTTCAGAAATTCTTCAGAAAACTAAAAAAAAGTTGGTTAGGATCAGCATAGGGGGGGGGGAAACCCTCTTGGAGCACCCTGGTCACTTCTATGTTCTCAAAGCTAACAAGACAGCCCACAAAATGACATCTCAAATTGCTGGAAATATCTCCGAGCACCAACCTTCTGGCTCCATCAATGATCTCTCATGGTGGTTCATGGCTCCAGGTAACTCATTAGCATGAGGAAGTAATCTGTGACATCAAACCCTTGGCAGAGCATTACAGAGCATGACCATTTCCTTCTCCAGTGGATTGTATTTTGTCTGACCCCTTATCTATAATCTGCCCATCATGGGTGGTCCTTCTGGAAGCAAACAATTTTAGTGATATAGCTCCTAGCAACATTGTGGTGCAGAAACCACTTTACCATTATCTATAAAAGGGATGCTAACACAATTTAATTTAAATCATTAGTTATGGTTATATTAGCTAGAAGTCTATACAGCAGTGAATTTTTAAATGGCAATTGATTTTTTTCACATTGATATACAAATGTAACCAATATTACAGTTTTTATTTTAATTGTTGTTTAGTTCATCATTTTTTTTAAAAAAATTGTAAAGGTTAGACAGGTTTAAACAATTTTACATTAAAAATCAATAAAATATAAGTAACATTCAGGGAAGTTTCTAACTTCTAAGTAACTTAAGTAACTTCTACTAAGTTTGTAAGTAACATAATGACACATTTCCAGCATGGTATTTTTTCTGTGTATGTATGTATGTGTATGTGTATCTATCTCTCTCTCTCTCTCTCTCTCTCTCTCTCTCTCTCTCTCTCTCTCTCTCTCTCTCTCTCTCTCTCTCTTTGACGATCACATGGGGGTTGGGACGAGAAACCTTGCTGAATTCCATTCCATTCCCTTCCCCCCCCCTCTCTCTCTCTCTCTCTCTCTCTC